>JAYKKT010000067.1:1187500-1322500 GCA_036023115.1 Brasenia schreberi
TAAGAAATCATAGGGATCCACTTCTCAGGTAAAGTGTTTCAATTATAGAAAATTAGGGCACTACA
This sequence comes from Brasenia schreberi, assembly GCA_036023115.1. Taxonomy (NCBI): domain Eukaryota; kingdom Viridiplantae; phylum Streptophyta; class Magnoliopsida; order Nymphaeales; family Cabombaceae; genus Brasenia; species Brasenia schreberi. The sequence goes on from JAYKKT010000067.1 coordinate 1,187,566, forward strand.
AAAGGGATTGTTGCAACCGTAAGAAGGGTAATAAAAACACTCAATAGGATGGCCAAAAGAAAAAGTGTGAGGTAATTTGCATGATTTTAGAATGTTTTCATCTTGACTGTGATATTTTTAGTTGGTGGATTGACTCTAGAACAAGCTATCACATTATAAAGAGCAAGAATAGAACAATTGACCTCAAAGTGTACCAACCCGAAGAACATCGAGTCTATATGAGAAACAATACATATTCAAATGTTCTAGGAGTCAAGTCCTTCACCTATTTTACTCACTTATGTACTAATTGTGTCTTTTATAAGGCACAATTTAGTTTCTTTACATGTACTTGTCAAAAAGTGTTTTGAGGTTAGATTTTTTTACTAAGAAGGTAACCATAGAGAAACATGATCGTATATCACTGAATTTTTTATTTTGATCATGGTTTGTTTAAGCTAAAAAATTTTGAATAATGAAGGACATGTACTTTTCTTGCTTATATTAAATGTGCAATACTGGTTGATGTGAATGTATAACATTAAAGAATAGGATATATTAGCCGAAATAAGTTTAAGAAATTAGTAACCTTTAACTTATTACCTAGATTTGATAAATCACATTTAATAAATATGAGGCTGACATTCATGAGAAAAAGATAAGAAAACCATTTTTCAAAGAAGCAAGAAGAGCCACGAGTTTACTAGAAATCATTCACACTAATATTTGTAGACCATTTATAACAAGGTCTCATAGTGGGAAGATTCATTTTATAACATTCATTGATGACTATTTGAAGTATAAATATATATCCCTCTTATTACATAAATCTAAAGCATTATACACATTCAAAGAATATAAGAAAGAAATAAAAAATTAACAAGGATACACAATTAAAGTATTGAGATATTATTGAGATGGTGAGTACACCTCAATTGAATTTTTTGAATATTACAAAAAAAATGGTATAGTTAGGCAAAACACAATGTTTATGACACATCAACAAAATAGTATATATGAACGATATAATAAAACCTTTTTAAACATAACAAGGTTTATGTTAAAGATGTTTCTCTACTAAAAGTATTTTGGAGAAAAGAAATATTAAGGTTGTATCTACTGTACCGTATATAGGGCTAAGCATTATTCGGACATACCTGAACCAAAATTTCTATTTTGGGTCAGTTCAATGAAATTTGGTTCAGTTTTCAAGGTTTGAAAACTCAATAACCAAATGTAATATATATGTATATACATATATAAATATAATATATATATATATATATATATATATATGTATATGCATATATATTATATATTTACATGTATATGTTTATAAGTACATATGCATATACATGTATGTATATACATACACATACTATATATAATATATGTACATATACATACAGTATATATATATATATATATATATATATATATATATATATATATATATATATATATATATGTACAAATACCTATATATAATACATACACATAAATGTGTATATAGTGTATGTATTTATATATATAATATATACACATATATAAGTATACATACACATACCTATATAGAGAGAGTAACAGAGAGAATTTGGGTAAACCAAATGACAGAACCGAACCATACCAAAATAATTCGGTAAGGTCAGTTTGGGTACCTACACAAATTGGTTCGGGTTCAGTTTTCAAACTTTAAAAAAAATTGGTTTCAGTTATTTTGGTTTGGTTTGGTTATTCGATCGAACCGACCTATACACACTCCTAACTGTATGAGTTGCGCGTTGGTAGAAATCAGACCTTAGTCATCTACGGAGGTGGGGTTTCATAGCACATGTAAAGATTTTATACCAATTTAGAGATAAACTAGATAGTAGACCTTTGATAGGAAGTAATTATGTTTAATTCTTAGAAGAAACTAAGAATGACATCTTTACAGGTAATAATGAATAACAATGATCTAGATCTTGAGGAATTATTATTTGAATCCATAGAAACATAATCAAATAGTCTTTTCTTACAAACTGAAATATTAAATGGTCATAAGGGACCACGAGTTCCTTCGTTCTATTTAAAAGACTATCATACTTAATTGAGAAAATATGTTATTTAGTAGATTTAGATAAAGTGATTAATAACCTAAGTTATTATAAGTTCATTTGAATCATCAGATTGAGTAGAAGCAATTGATGAGGAAATTGAATCCATTAAGAAAACCAAGTCTAAGAGTTGGTGGTCCTATCAAAAGGAAGAAAACAGTTGGTTGTAAATGAGTATTGAAAAAAATATAAAGTTGATGACTCAATAAAAAAATTTTAAGTAATTGGTTGCAAAAAAGCTTTTCGCAAAAGGAGAGAATTGATTATGCTGACAGATATTTCTCCATTGCAAAATTTGTATTCATAAGAACTATTTTAGCAATTGACCTTTTTATGATTTGGATTTACATCAACAAGATGAAAAAACTACCTTTTTCAGTGGTAATCTTAATGAAACAATTTATATGAAACAGTGTAATTAAAAGTCATGATGATATGGTATATAAGTTGAAGAAATCGTTACATAACCTAAAGCAGTCACCTCGTGGTATTTAACTTTTCAAAATGTCATTGTAGAACTTAGGTTTATCGTTAACCAGCTTGATCACTTTGTCTATATTTAGAACAATGGGAATCACTTTGACATCTAATCATTGTATGTAGATAATATCTTATTGACTGGTAATAACAATGATATGATTGTCAAGACAAAGTCATAATTAAGTTTCAAGTCCAAAATGAAGGATATGGGAGATACATCTTATATTTTGGGTATAAAGATTACCCATAATAAACCATTTAAATTGTTATGTCTACGTTAAGAGAGAAATTGATTATATCCTTAAGAAATTTATAATGGGTGACTACAAGTCTGTCAGTACATCCATTACTAAAGGACTCAAGCTTTATAAAGCTGATTGTCCAACAGATAAACAAGAGAAACCAAATATATTTTTATACGCGACTTGATGTATGCTATGTTATCTACGAGACCTAATATTAGCTTTGATGTTGGTCTCGTAAATAAATATCAAAGTAATCCTAGTTGGCAACATTGGGTTGCCCTGAAGAGGATCTTGAGATATATAAAAGAAACAAGGGACTTAAATTTATTCTATCAGGCATATGAATGAGAAATTATCGGGTACCAGATGTTGACTTGTTGGGTACAAAGATGACAACAAATCAACCTTCGATCAAATTTTTTTATTTAGAGGTAGTGATGTTTCTTGGTCATGAAAGAAACAAGGTTGTGTAGCATTATATATAAAAGAGGTTGAGTATATTGCGTGTTGTATGGTAACAATGAGTATTGTTTGCATAAGTTGCTTCATTTGTGATTTCAAGTTGGATAGCCAACAAATCGGCAGTCATTTATTGTGACAACACTGTAGCCATAACTCTTATAAAGAGTGTAGTTGATAGCTCAAGGAGTAAGCATAAATGGTAAAGTATCATTATGTATATGATATGATATAAAAGAATGAAATATTTGTCACTTACCTTTCTACCGATAGCATACCCTTGATAAAGGGTATATATGAAACTTATTTCTCAAACATATTACCAATATGAAATTACGACATATTTAAAGTTTCTAATTAGGTAAAAACATGGGCATGAGTTGTTATGTAGAAAAAGCGTATTGATCATAAAAACTAGATAACGGAATAACTCATAGGAGTTGTACTTTAAGTAACAATCATGGAATATAGAAGGAGGGCCCCCTTCCATATTCCATGATCTGCTTTCTAATTCGAATATAAATAATTTCTTTAATAAAAACAATAATGTTCATATATAACTAAATTGAAAGTGGTGTTACAACATTGGAGCCATTTCACTTGACTGAGCAGGCATCCAAGTTAGGAAAATTTGTACAAGAATAAAAAGGAAGAAGAAAAGCAGTTACGATACAGAATATATGCATTCTGAGTTCTTTTGCTCTCTATCATCTTCTCTTTGTTCTTATGTGAAACCGCCTTGAAAAAGTCGTGTAAGGCAATTCAAAACCCAACGGCACTGCTCCACTGCAAATTATAACAACAAAATTATTCAGGTCATAGAGAAACATTTGAATATATCCATGCTAGTATCCTTCTCAATGGCATCCTTCCAAAAGTGTGTGTGTGTGAAAGCAGCTAAACCTAAAAAACATAAAATCACTAAAAAGTTACATTTTCACTTTTAGTACTTTAACCTAGAAAGTTTTGACTTTAATGAACCACTCATGTTGAACTTGTTTAATTAGAGTGGTGTTTACTTGGTGCAGGCTTTGGCCTAAACGAGCTAATGAACTGAACACAAAGTACAAATTTCGGTTAACAGCGTATCCAAGCAGTAATCAGGAGTGCTCTTTCAGACCATTAGGTTAAGGAATGTTGCTGGCAAAAGATATGCAGCGATTCATTTGATCACCACGCACGCTGAGAAAGCATAATCTTTCGTGCTAACTGGGAGTAATTCCTCCCCCTTACTCTCCTCCTCCGTTGCCAACACCATCAAATTCCTATGCACTAGCATCTCTGTCCACCCTCATTGTCAGCAGGGTCGGCTAACACGCTCAATACCATCATTTAGAAGCTACTCTTTCAGGTATAAACACCTTCCATGCATAAGCATCACTTGTGGGTTTACCAGTTATGGTGATTGGTGAGGGAGACGTACCACATCTACCCTTCCTTAGCCAGGAGAGCTGTGGCTCCTAATTCTCCATATGCAGGTAACTGGTTATGGAATGCGAAACTTATTTGGAAAAATAAAACGTGATCAAATTTTGATGTAGGATATCTGTTATATTGCAGATATCCAATAGATATATCAAAAAAACAAAATCTTAATCCAGTTGCTGTTTAGGATGCTGAATCCTCTAAACTGGAATCTGGGTCTTGATGGATACAGATTATATGAATGGAAGCCTCTTGCCGTTTACTAGGGCCACTAAGAGGCTACGCCATTTTAGATTGATCAAAGTTTCCAGTGAATCTATAAATGAGTATCATGTGGCCATGCATGTCGACAAGGGCATTGTTGCAATCTTTAAGTTAATATAGATATTCGAATACCGATTTTACAAAATAGATTACTACCATCCTTGGGAACAAAACAATTGAAACCGGCCTATATTTTGCTAAGTCAATTTTGTTTGAGCCTAGTTGTGGTTATGCAAAACAAACGAAGTTCTTGAAAGTATCGTGTATACATCCGAAATTTTAGATGTAACACTGGACGAACCTAAAATTTAGGAACCAACGCACCTTGGAGTACCTTGTTTCTTAAATAAATGTCTCTTCAACTGGAACTTCATTTTTCTCAAGTGAGGACTTCAATCTCTCCTCAAAGCGTACGATACCAACAGTGGCTTGTCTTCTATTGCATTTGTGTAAGCAAAATAAATCAAGAACTACCTCATAAGTTTAGAAACAAGAGATGGTACACTTATCACGAAGTGCTTCTAAACCTTTAACATCCCTATTTGTAAGCCTCAATTGTGCAAATTCTAGATGTGCCTAAGCTCAAACAAGGTGGTACATTTATCATGAAGACGAACCATAGTCCATGTCTTCCTCTCTTAAATCCAGCTTCAATTGAATTCACCAAACTGATCATGAAGAACAAGACGAGTTATCCTGCAGGTGATGTGCCTCCCCAGTCAAGACTTCTTTAGTGGGGTCAACGACGCTCTTCTGGGAACATTCCTTTGAGGTACTCATCAAAACCATCCTCATCATATTCTTCTCTGTCATTTCCTGAAGTTGATCCGTTCCTTCCTGTTCATGACACCAGTAGGCACGATTAATAAGTGGGGAAAATAATCTTTTTGTTCAAGTTAGCAAAAGGGATCATGGAGACTGATTTTCTTCCTCGATGGTGAATACGGTCCCACAACCAAGTGAAATAGGACAAATTTTGGTTTTCCGACATTTTGTTAACAAACACATGCCACCAAAGCCAAGCCCACAGTGTAAGCCCAGGGGTTCCGGTCCTTGCGTGGAGTTTTATGTCTAGGAAACGGGCACGCACCTCTCTTGGCAGCTTGTGGATTGGCTTTGCTGTTAGAAAATCGAACATAGTACTTAGGTTCACCATATAAAAAGGATCAGCTGTTAGAAGCAAAGATAATGACTACGAAGTTATGCCAATGGTGAGCATTAAGCATTTATCTGCCCCCCTAGCTGTCTAATGTGCAGCATTAGGAGCTGTATCACTCGGGTGATATGGATATGCCTGGGACACCGAAATCATCAGCTCATCAATTTTAGGTGACAAAGATGCATAAGAGCATATTGAATTGGAAATTATTCAAGCCTTGTGCAAAAAAAGTTACAGAGTTGCTTCATACTTTGCCTTCAAGGATGGAACAAGTCAGATAGAATTTTAAAAATATATTACTGAAAGATCAAAACTTTTTATATAGACAAGCCAAAAATACCCAAGATCAAAGTTGAAGAGAAAAAAGTAGACTCGGATACCTTTTCTAGATCTTCCATAGCTTCTCCAGGAATCATAGCTGTCATCATCTCTAGTTTTGTCTCTGTAAATAAAAATGTGGCTCATTTTAAGATAAAAAATACAAAAAACTGCAGAAAAATAATGATAAATTGAAATTCTAGCATTAGAAGTAGGCATGCAATGACCTCTTTCTTTTGTGCTTCTCCTTTTCCTCTATCCCTGCTTGCATTTTTTTCTCTTTATTCCGTTTATACATTAGCTTTTCTGCACATCTATATGATGAGATGTTAACACTTTCCATGACAAGATCTAGGAAAAGCAACAGATCAGTTACACCAAAACAAATAGTTCAGCAGGCATACTGGGTGGAGGTATTTTGGCTAAAATATGACACAGATGAACTTGAGATTACACTAATTGCATCGAGGACTCAATGAGACAAGGTCACAGATTCCATCATTTCCACCATTGCTACCGGGCGATTTCAAATTGGAAGGTAGCTTTTACGTACTATTCACATTTCAGAATCTCTCATATGAGGTGCAACCCTGTTCCTTTTGTGACCTTGAGCGCTCATAGTGATGGAAGCAAACCCACTAAAAGATACACCATGAGGCCTAGACCGAAAAACTGCTACAGCATTTGACAAGGAAAAACCATGGACAACATAAAATGAGACGAAATATATTACTGTCATCTCTATTTGAGAAATCAGAAAAGTGAAACAAGTTCCTTACCTCTCACAAGCTACCAATTTCACAAGTGCTTGCTTGTTTTCTCCTGCTTCAGTGTAAGAGAAATTCACCTAATTGGAAAATGAGAGTCAAATAGAGTCACATAGAAATAAGTACTACAGGAAAATATTCTAAAAGATTGCAAAGAGTGGCATATTATATTTCAGTTATAGCACGAGTCATGACAAATAATTAAACCAATTCAACACCTACTATGCTCTGCAAAGCTTAACAATTCTTAATCATCACATACAAATTCAAGTAAATAAAAAAACAGAAGCTTACATGTTCTTGCAACAAGTTGTAGGGAGGACACAGCACGCACACACACATGTGCACACATGCACACACACACACACACACAGAGAGAGAGAAACCTCATAGCTAGCAAGCACATCCTTTTTATCACATTTCCTGTTACCGCAGATAAACTGGCCTGTTAAAAGAATAAGACTAATTAGATTATATACACTGATGGGTGCCTGCAATTAGTTACCATCAACTGATAAAATCACTTGATAAGAGTAACTGGTTCCTGCATACCTCTTACAGTGTGCTCTCCTGCCTTCCATTACTTTTTTGAGACAAGAGTGTAAAACGGTTGCTTTTTTATTTTTTCAAACACCATTAAATTTCTAATGGCACTCCTGCCCAAAAGAAGTACAGTGGAGGGTGGAGTGCACACTGTCAAAAGTGTGCAAGAACCACTAACTGCACTTGATAAAATCTAAATAAACATGTCAGAAACAAGGAATCCATAAGAACACATGATGAAGTTTACCACAAGGCTTTAGAATATTATTTCTAGCAAAAGCAAAATGCTTTTGGGATGAATATTTTCAAATAAGGATTTAAACCAGACATACTCTCAACCAATGTTGCAAAAATCATATCAGGTCCCGTATCGGAAGAGGGACCGATATATGATAATCGTACTGTAGCATAAGATATGGTACAATACAAACCTATTTTATTTAATCAAAGAAAATATTTTGAAATCATTATATTTTAACTTTTTTGTTAAAAAATGTTGTATATTAATATATTAAGCATAATGTTGTCTGGTATAATAAACATAGCATAATGTTTATATATTATTCTAATATATGATACATAGCGTATCGCAACGATACAATACGATACGCAAGCGATACGCTGGATATAGAACGATAAATGAACCCCAACGATACAGATATGTGGATCGTATCGATCCAACTACCGATATATGATATTATCGTATTGTATCGTACAATACAATATTTATAACATTGCTCAACTAATCCAAAACCAAAAAAGGGTGATCAAGGGCATTATGTTTCATATCGCTTGAAACAAAATGCTCCCTTATTCAGAATTCGGTGTACATTTTATAACGTATCCTTCCAAATATGATTTTGAAAGGTGCGGAGGGAGAAACCGGAAAAATCCCAGTCAGAGTTGGTCTTTTAACACTTTGATTATCAGAATCTGAAAGAAACAACCTAATGGAACCTTCAAAAATATGCCATATGAATCTCATCTCTTTGTTTTATGGTCCAGATTAGGGAATAGATGTATCAGTTATCCTTGCATGGAGGAAATGGACTTCCTTCCTCGTATAATTCTTTTAGTCTCACAAATAACTTCAGCATTTCCTTTTGACGCTACTTTTCTCATCCTCTTGGATGACACCTTGTTATCCTACCTTACATTTTAACAAGAAGCACCTTTTGGCTTCAAAACGGTAAGAGCAAGGAGTATATAATTGTACACCTGGAAAAATAGTTCTGAATGAATGAATAAAGCACATCATTTAAAAAAAGTAGAACTATTATATTTTGTTCACCTTTTCCAGAAATCACTTCCTTTTCTGTCCTCCATCTTAGACCAATCTGTGAAAACAAAGTTAAATTTAGTACTCCACTAACACATGCATAGGAAACATTAATAACTACAGGTAATAGCATAGGTCAGTATTGTCTGACACGTATCGTATCGTGTATCGCTAGGCTCCACGATACGGGCATATCGTATCATATCGTATCGTACTTTAATATTAAAATAATGCAAAAATTAATTAAAATCAATAAAAATTAGTAAAAATCCAAAAAAAAATTAAAAAAAATCTGAAAAATTAAGGAAAATCTGGTAATTGCTTTAAATTCATATATTGTAAGTTTAGTACTGTAAGTTTAGTACAGATTGAGCATTCAACATTGAACAATTGCATCCAAATTTACATATTTTGAATCCAAAAAATGAAATACAGATTACAGGATCATCAACTAAATAATCTTCATCTTCTCCTTGTTGCAGATCCTCCTCCTCATCATAAGCGACACCTTCTTCTTGGAAATCAAATTCTTCATCTCCTTGATGTTGTTGTTGCGCTCCTTCTAAATTAATCCAAACAACGTCTTCTTCAGTTAGGAGGACATTTTCTTCAGTGTCTTCCATAACCCAATCTTCTAATATATCAAAATTATCCAAACTTATTGGATCAAACTGACTTTCTTCTCTATTTACTTTTTTTAATTGCCTACGACAAACAAAGATAAACAATTAGTAAATAATATTAACAATTGAAGACTGAAGTTCAACAATATTGAATTGAAAAATTGAAAGTAATACAACATTACCTTTTACGAAAGCACATGTTACAACGAATATAAACTAAATTATTTAGTCTTTTGTGTTCCAACCTGTTACACTTATTTGTATGGATGTGTTCAAAAACACTCTAATTTCTTTCACAACCTGTTGCACTACAGGTTTGGCTTAAGACTCTCACTGCAAAATCTTTAAGGTTTGGACAATCAGTTTCAAACCTGTTCCACCAAACATCTGTAGAAAAAGACAAACATTATAGACATAATTCACAGTAACGTAAGATGGAACTTAAATATGAAAATAAACAATTTACCTAGACGCATCGTAGTGCGGTTGCGAATTGCAATAGACAAACCCATCAAGTGAAGAGCATTATCATATATCTCCATCTCTCGATGTATCGCATCTGCTATGCTCTCATCAGGGACTCATCTGTCGATACATTCAATGATTCCTCGATTAACCTCACCGTCCCTTTTGAAGGTTGCTGAGTACCTGAATGATGGGTTTAGATAGTAGGTTGCTGCATGAAAAGGCTGATGCAATTGTTTATTCCATCTACTATTAATTATTTTCCACACGAGCACATAATCTCTCTTTTTTCCATTAAAGTTATTTCTGATCGCTTCTTTTGCCCTGTCCATGGCTTCATAAAGGTAGCCCATAGATAGTTTCTCCTCGCTGTCAACCAATCTCAAAACTTTCACTAAAGGACAGGTAATTTTTAATAATCTAACACATGCATTCCAAAATGAACTTCTAAAAACTGTTTTTGCAATCTCATTCAACTTTCTATTCCTTCTATTTTGAGGCAACTCTGCAAATTGTTGCCACTCATCTGAGGAGAACATTCTCTTTAAAGCTTGCTTCTGTCTCACAATACTCTGTACAGATAAGAAGTTTGTTGCGAACCGAGTTGCAGCTGTGCGAAGAAGCTCTACACCTTCTGTGTATCTCCTTATCATACACAAAACAAATACATGGTTGTAAATGAATTTTGTAATATCTTGGCAACACTCAGTTGCTGCCTTTATTTCATCCATCTCACCAATGTCCTCGAGGATGAGATCTAAACAATGGGTTGCACATGGTGTCCAGTAGAAAGTCCCATAAATATCAGCTAACTCCTTCCCAGCTGCTTTGTAGTTAGCTGCATTATCTGTAATCAATTGGACTATATTTTCTAGCCCAACCTCCTATATAACCTTATTAAATTCCTGTCGTAGGATCTCTGCAGTGTGCCTCTCCTCTGACATATCTAGAGATCTCAAAAACATGAGTCCTTTAGGACAATATACAAGAAAGTTTAGCAATGTCCTTCCTCGCCTATCGGTGCATCCATCTGTCATGATAGTGCATATTGTTTCCTTCCACGACTGTCTCAAAGTCGAACAATATTGCTGCACTTCAATGATGGTCTGATCTAATATCTTCCCTCTCAACTTCTGATAAGAGGGCATCATGTATCCTTGACCAATGTTAGCAATTGCATCTGCCATTGCTTGAAAACGAAAACTGTTTGTTGCATTAAATGGAATGCATGCATCATAAAACCATCTTTCCACTGCAAGGTCTTCCTGATCATGCAGTTGTTCTGAAGCCATAGCAACACGAATTCTAGGTTGAGCACCAGGTGTAGTGGAAGGAGAAAAGAACAAATGTATGGTAGAAGAAGTTCTTCCTCCACTCTTTGAACTTCCTCTTCTGCCACCTCCAAAGTCTTCAGCTGCAACCCTCATTCCCCTGCTAGGTGCTCGTGAACTGCTACTATCAATCTCTGTTCTAGCATCTGAAGGCAAACTATCAGTGAATCCAACTCCAGTGACAGTAGCATCATCAGCTTCTTCACACATCTGGAAATCATTCTTTTGTTGTCTCCTTTCCTGTATGCTCTCAATCATCTGCAAGCATTGTCATTTAATACCTTCTGGCACACTTCTAACTCTGCCTGTGCATGAAGCAACTTCTTTCCTGGTTCTTACTAGGTGGTGTTTCAACCTTGAAATTCCACCACTAACCACCTTTTCACAAAATAAGCATCTAATTTTTAACCTGGAAACCTCAAGGTATACCCCACTACCATGCCGAATCATTAGACCGATAATGGGAGTCTCTATTACCCCTTCCTGCCATCTCAATGGAGTACTTTAATTCAAACAAAAACCTTAAAATAAAATCACTTCGTAAATCCCCAATCTTTAAATAACATTCAAATGGAGTGTCTCCCACTTCATGAATGCAATAAAAATCGTATACACACACTTAATAACTTCATATTTTGTCATTAAAAAAAAAATAAAATAACACAAAAAACAACAAATATAAAAGAAAAAAATGGAAAAAAACATTAAAAATATACCTAAATCCGAGTTTGGAGGCTTGCACGGACACCGTAGGGCACGATTTTAGAGCTTTGAACACCAAGGAGGCGAAAACTGACTCTTAGGGAGCTTGAGGAACCCAAAAGGAGAGAGAAAACTCGCGAAAATCACAGGTTTCGGTCAGCCCAAGCCCCTTTATAAGGGTCTCAGTACGATACGGGCGATACGGTGTGATACTTTGGTTATAACGATACACTGGGACACAATACGATACGTACGATACGGTGTGATACGGATAACACTGGCATAGGTAAACAAAGCCAAATGAGAAAATCAGTTCAATCATCACAAGAAGGCAGGAGGGGATCAAAGGTCTATTTTGATAAATATTTAATTTCAGCATGACCAATTCTGGTACCATGAACTTGTACAATCTTGCTCATGTAAAAGACACCAAACCAGATATGAGAATATGTTAAGATCCATATCCACATTTATGAATTATGCGTTAAGTATGGCTTACATGATCTTGTCAACATCTTTCAAGAAAGCAATCACAAACTGATCATGATCTAAAGCGTTGATGTGGCCTAGACACTAGCATATGAATTGTGAAATGTCAAACTTTTTGCTTAGGCAAGCTGCGGCATAATCCTGTGGGAGTAACCTGATATCGCATGGTTATGAAAATAGCCTAACCATCCAGCCTGTTTCATATTAGTCCCTTCAACAAAAGTTATTATCTTACACAATATAAGTAGAATAAAGCAACAACAACAACAACAACTAAGCCTTTTCCCATACTAGAAGTAGAATAAAGCAAACAAGTAAAAAAATGATTTTAAAAATTTGAATAAGACAGGAAACCATTTTTTACCTTTCCATTCCTGTATTGTGACATGTCAGCAATGCAAAATCCATATTGTTGTCAAGGCTGCAACAAGCATGGGCAGCTTTGTCCAAATTCGTGATTATAAATTAAATGTTTTGGACAAAGGAGATTAAGAATGAGTATGCAAAGGAATAAGTGAAATGACACATGATCAGACTGATGAACATTCACATTCGCATGTATACATACATGTGTAACCATGATTTGCAAACTTGGTGATTAGGGAAAAACATATTTTTTATCCAACTCAGTACATCAATTTGGACAACTCGGGAAGCTCAGGAAAGTTCTGATTTTTTATAGATTCAAAACGTAAAATGCTTTATGTGTGTCTTTCTGTGATAATAATGATGATAATATGCATGTGTGCTATTTCAAATAAAGTACATAAATAAGATACAACTAACAAAATTAAAAGCCTAAATATGCATGGATTTTATTTTCTAACCCTTACCATATCCCTCTCTCTCTCTCATCAGAACTAAATTCTTCTACTCATTGTCTAAGAAACAGAAGCCCTCTTAACAAGAATCTTCCACTTTTTAGCACCGTTGGTAAATAAAAACTTCAAGCACTTTTATCTGAAAAGGGACAGAAAAGTTAAAAATTCAAGAAGCTTGAAATATTGAGCAGCAATGAAGCCATGCAAACTCCATGTCGATCTTCATATTGTTTTCCAAATTATCAAATAGGTAAGTCATGGTATTGGAAATGCTTTCGGATTTCCTTTTCAAGGCCCCATATTAAATAGGTCATTGCTTCTCCAAAAATTGGAAGTTGAGTTGCATTCTCAACTAAAAGCTCTCACAGAAAACCTGAACCCCTGAGTTTCTAAGCAAAGGGGAAGGCTTGGGCAAGTCAATCCAGTTTAGCTAAGTTAAGTCCAAGTTTAGTACTTCAACAAGTTCTGTAATAATCAGGATTCACATGGGGGTCATCTCATACTGATAACTGAATCAGCCAAGTAGACTGATAAAATTAGCCAACTATGATGTCCTCATGTATCATCTTGTTGAGACATTTTATTTGCACATTAAGTTTGCACCATCACACAATCAACCATATCCCCAAGAAAAGAGGGTTGTTGCATCAAATCTCATAGATACTCTAAAATTGCAAGAATTAGATTTCGCTGAATTAATTTAAAAGGTCTAAAATCAATAAACAACTAACCTTCAAAATCCAAAACAACCATGAATTACCAAAATGATCATGGTACATACAGACACATCTACAAGCAATCTTAAAAAAAATTGGCACACACATATGTTGATCTATGCATGGAAACTGCATGCACGAACACATGCATGCATGCATGGACACGCACACACAGAGACACAGCATCTTTTCTGAAAGGATACTCTTTGAAGAGCTTGTCATAGTACCGTTTCACCAGCTTTTGCTCCCATGATGGATTATCATCGTCCTCCTCAGAACGAATGAACCTATTCAACAAGATTGTCCCCATTGACCAAAGTGATATTTTTACTAAATGGATATTAAACAAATAACATGACTGGATCTGATGCTGGTGCAAACTGTACTTATAAAAACTGCAATAGAGCCAGGAATTCTGGACATCTCCAAAGACAAGTCACAGCATCAATTATAGTAGAGACACAGACCCTTAGCAGGTTGCAAGATGTAATTCAAGGGTGTATAGCCCATTTCTTTGGAGTATGTTCTTGTGTATGTGCGTGTGTGAGAGAGAGAGAGAAGGAGAGAGTGATTCAAGGTTGTCAATAAAGTCACTGACTGTGAACTGACTTCGACCTGAAAGCCACTTTGAATAACTTTATTTCCTAAAATTAGCCTCGACTTCTAATCAGAAGTTGATTATATTCTGTTCGAGTCAATACTTTAAGTTCCAAGCAAGAGGCAAAACGTTTAAAAAGATGCAACTGTCGATAAACAAACTTAAGTTTTTCTTTAACATTGGAAATAAACTTCTCAAATGTCTAGTTTCCCCCAGAACCAGAGTATCATAATCATCTCCATAATAAAAAAGAAAGAATACCATAATCATCTTCAGATAGAGATCCAACAAAGATTTTAGCCACAATGCAACCGATTATCTCCTACAGTATAATCAATCAATCGTAGCAGAGAAATAACTTCAATTCCACACCACAAACTTAAAACAGAAAAAAGAGTCACCTGTAGCCCTCTCTGATTGTATCTGAATCAGTTTTACTTGGAAAGGCATTCTGCTCAGTTGTCCCTTCCCCATAGAAATGAACTGCACGAGGAAACAAGAGACAATATGACTAAGTTGTATGTTGAGAATAAAAAGGAAAACAATCGGAAAAAATTGGTAATCAGTTTAATGGGCTCTACAGAAACTCAGAACTAACTGCTAAAGCACAAGCTAAGCCATTTCTGATCACTAACAGAGACAGAACAATATGTTAAGATAGATTTTAGAAGACTAAAGAAAGAGTTACTAAAAATAACAGAATAGTTTGTTCAATTTGGTCATAGTCAGTTACCAGAAAAACATTCAGCAAACAAATCCAAACAAAGAGTTCAAATGTAAGAATATGTGTAGCCCCCTTTTGTTTCTCTACCAAAGGGGATTGTTCAACATCCACTTCTTATGTAAGGACACCACTCTTCAGCAGATAAAGATCATCTTATATGCCTTCTCCCCTGGTGTCCATATGAGAACCATATTACAAGTCAGTATCGATACTTCAAACATCGTGTGCATGGATATTCAATAAATTCTCCTTTTCATCAGTTCCAAAGGGCAGTATGCAAGACACAGTGTCCTGTTTCGATGCATTTATGTTATCAAAATGCTAAGCACAAACATCACTATGAATATTACTTAAAGTACATAAGTAAAAGCTTTTTGATGATTGATGAAAACAACTTAAAATGGATCAGGACTCCATATGAGATCCATCTTGCTACATCAAGTCGGTCCATTACCTAAACAACTTTATCCTCAGGTTACAGCTAAAATGAGGCCGCTCCAGTCCAATTAGTCCATATTAGATTGAAGTCAGTTGACATATCCCTCATCATCGATGTCAAATTCAAGCTGGATCTAAAATTTGCATTAGACATACTTCAACTTTAGGTTGCAAAATCTGCTGATGTGGACCCAATCCTAATTCTGAGACGCTACAAGACAAATATGATCATTATTTGGATCCACTTTAGCTACAAGGAAGCCCAGGACAAAGAAAGTATAATTTGAATTAGTGGTTGATTTACCATAGATATTTATGCTTGTGTCTAACTCCACCCATGTAAGGGATCACCCTTGCATTGCCGGTCTCAAACCCGGATAAAGGACGAGGGTTGTATTAGGCTTCCGACAACCAATGTAAAACTTTGTCGGATTTTTATACCATGGATTACACAAATTATGAGCATTGCTTTGGGGTGTCCTCGCCTAGCGACGCGTTACAGAGCCCAAATGCAGTGAAGTAAGCAAGGGCTACTATATTTTCGCCCGGATGTAGTGAATCAATTGCAGAGAGGGTTCCCATATCATGGATGGGTGTGGGGTAAAGAAGTTAGTCCCACTACATTGTCGCTAGTGAATAATTTACAGAGAGGGTCTCCGCATTTTCAATATAGACGGATGCGGGGGGTAAAGAAGTTAGTCCTACATAATAAGATTCGTATTGGTTCTTGTAATATCGGAACATTATTCAATAAGCTAATAGAGGTGGTAGATACTATGACTCAGAGTAAGATTCATATTCTATGTTTATGAGAGACAAAGTGGGTTGGAGAAAAAGCAAAGGAGATAGAAGATAGTTTTAAATTATAGTACTCAAGTAAAGAAAAGGCTTGAAACTGAGTTGGTATTATCATAAATAAAGATTTAAAAGATAGTGTAGTAGACATACAATGATATGGTGACCGAATCATGACGTTGATATTAGTGTTAGGTGCAAAGGTTTTGAATATAGTTTGTGCTTACTATAAACACTCTAAATCAAAAAATTTCCTAACACTCCCAATTTCGAAAATTCAAATGATTTAAAACCTTTTTAAATGAAAAGTTCAAATCTTTTAAAAATGTTTCAAATTAAAGGTTTTAAATTGAAGTTAGAAAAGCCCAAATGATTCGATCAAATCAGGCAAATAGGTAGGGCCCAATTCAATCCAAGATCGAGCTCAAGCTCGAAAGAAAAGGAAAGGACCAAATCAAAAGCACATATTCATCAACAAATCAAATTAAATGGGTCAACATAAAGGCAACTCGAGTTGGTTATTAAATCAAATCAAGGATTCGTTTGGATCAAACGCAACCTTAGGACAAGGATTGACTGGTTTATGCAAATTGAAAATGGTTGAGCTTAGGGGCTGATTCCAAAGGTTTATCAAATGTATATCCAGCCCACATATCAACACAAATCAAGCAAAGTAAAAAAGAGCTATCAAGCAAGGTTAATTAAGGCCTTAAAACAAGCCCAGCCGAATGCCTTCCAAGTTCAATCGGCTAGGACCAAGGCATGGGACTCAAGGCTAAACCAGTCCACATGGGGCTGGTCCACTTTTGACCACAAAGGACCACCAAGGCCATGTGATTTGATGGGCCTTGGGGCTGGGTTTGGACCCTTGGGTCACCCGCCCCAAGGAAGGGCCTAGAAGAGCCCCCCCTTCCTATAAATTGAGGCCAAGGGGGGGTGGTGGGGGGGGGGGGGGGTGAACCATCTTGGGATCTTGAAGGAGTGAGAGAGAGGCCAACACTTTGAGAGCTTTTTAAGGTGTGAGAGCTGCTAGAGAATAGCCTAGAGAGGGAAAGGGGAGTGTAGAAGGTAGGCCATGTTTTTGATAGGTGAGTGTTTGATCAAGAGGGGAAAGGGTGAAGAAAAGGGGTGGCCGACCACTAACTTGGAGGACGTTTCTTTGTGTAAGTCCGGTAAGTACTGCTCCATTTTATTTCTTCTACATCTCTTCTTCAAATTCAATTCAAAAGGGGTTACACTAATAGAGTTTTGTCTCCTCAGAGGTTGCCGAAATTTCCCTTTCTTTGATTATGCACTTTATGTGTTTGATTTCTTGATTCTACCTTTCTATATTCTATAAACACTCTATATTCTCTAATCCCCTTTATATGCTTAAGCTATTAAGTATATTTTCATTCATTTTCCTTCAGCAATTTCAATTCGTGATGTTGGGTTATTGCTTTTCAATTCATGTGAGTTTGCATCACATATGATTCTAAAAACCTGAAAACTGAATTTCATCATCTCTGCATACGTGGATTACTTGATTTTTAATTATCGAACCTTTGCTCCAATTGTTTCGAAACTTTACACACTTATTCTACACACACGCCCACTTCTAATAAAATTTACAAGAATTTTAACGCCGTGCAACATCGTAATTAAAATTATGCAAAACCGGAAGAATTTTTGTAAATTGTCTGTCCACCCAATTTTCGAGCCTGGGTTTTCATCCCATAACTCTGTCTGTGGGTATCCAAAATCGATGAATTTTGATTCATTGGAAAGCTGACATCCATAGCTTTCTATCAAGATCAAATTCATTAAATTTGGAACTCTTAGCACTGAGATAAAGGCTCATCTTTGAGTCTTTGTATTTCTGTGACAGAACAGTTCCAGGTGCCTTAGCAGAGTCACTTCTCAGATTTAATTTGGCAACAATACAACTCCGAATCACTATCTAAAAGATGCTACAAACTCTCCACATCTCAAGCTTCGGCTTGTAAAAATTTGATAATTTTAGGAGGTCTTAAAGGTATCCAAACGGATTCGAGAAATAAGTCCTGAAAACAAAATTTTCTATTTTTTAGAACTTGTTCATTTTGAAACTTAAGCAAGTGCACATGATTTCATTCTGAACACATTTGCTTTTCACGTGAATTTAGAAGTCTCACCTGTTTAGTTGGAATCCCTAAGCGCTTAGACTGACCCTTGAGCATCGGTTCAAGAATGTCTAAAGCGAAAAGGGCCCGCTTAGCCACAATCGCCCGTCAGATTCAATTTTGCTAGTTTCTATAAAACTAGTTGAAACGCTCGCGCATCCAGTGGAACTGTTCATTTCAAGTCTCTAGATAGGCTTGGGGTGAAAATTTCACGTCTACACTTACACAACCGAAGTAGAACTAGAAGATAGTATAATGATAACTTTTTGAGAAGAGTTAGATAAGGTGATTCAAAGGATTCCAGAAAGGGAGATGATTTGTTTAGGAGGAGACTTAAATGGACATGTCAGTAAAGAGGCATTAGGATATCAAGGTATTCATGGAAATTTTGGTTTTGGGGATATAAATGAGGAAGGTAGGGAGATTTTAAATTTTGCTATGGCATTTGATCTCTTTATAGTCAATACAATCTTCAAAAAACGAGATGAACATTTAATTACTTATAAGAATGACTTATCATAAACACAAATTGATTATTTTATTTGTAGAAAAAAAGATAGAGTGTGTTGTAAAGATTGCAAGGTAAATGCAGGAGAAAGCTTAACCACCCAACATCGACTTTTAGTTATGGATTTACAAATAAAAAAATGGATAAAGAAGAAAAGAGTGCATCGAGCTATTCAGACTAAATGGTGGAACCTCAAAAGAGAGAAAGAAGATATATTTAAACCAGTGTGACGCGTATCGTTGGGCTCCACGATATGGGCATATCGTATCGTATCGCCTGTATCGTTAAAAAAAAAAACCGAAAAAAAATCAAGAAAAATCTGAAAAAATCTGTTAATTGCTTTAAATTCATATAATGCAAAGTTTAACTGATTGAGCATTCAACATTGAACAATTGCATCCAAATTTACATATTTTGAATCAAAAAAATGAAATACATTTACATTTTACAAATTGTAATCAGGATCATCAACTTATAATCTTCATCTTCTCCTTGCAGGAGATCCTCATCATCATCATCAGCAACACCTTCTGCTTGGAAATCAAATTCTTCATCTCCTTGATATTGTTATTGCGCTCAGTTAAGAGGGCATTTTCTTTACTGTCTTCTATAACCCAATCTTCTAATATATCAAAATTATCCAAACTTATTGGATCAAATTGGCTTTCTTGTCTATTTACTTTTTTTAATTGCCTACAACCTAAGTCACACAGACACTTCTAAGGGGTGGAGTGTCGACCTCGACACGGGTGCGACACCGACACCGTGTCGGGTGCGGCATAGCAAAAAAAAAATTTTTGCAAAAAAAAAACCTTTTGCAAAAATTTTTTTTTTTTTGTAACTCACGGTTAAATGGGTCCGGATAATGAAGATTGATTTGTGTATTATGATGAAATTAGTAGTTGTTTACCATTTATATGTTTTGCTTTAATATAAACTTATAAAGTTGTGTACTTGCTATTGTAGTTGTATATCATATTAACTTCAATGATTTTGGGTGCGAACAATTGGTTTCTTATTACTCAATGTGATTGGATTCTTGACTCCATACTGTATGCCTTTGCACAAAATAATCTGTCACCAAACACATTTAAAGACCAAGAACATTACCTGATCAATAGAACAGAAGAGTATGACATCACTAGTGGATCCTAGCACAAATACTAGTATATGTTATATCCTACTAAAGATCTCGAAACTCTTTGAATCCATAACTTCGATATTTTGTAGCTCATAAAATCATTGTAAGTTTCAAATCATTATGTGAGAACTTCCTAATTGATACCTATGTGCACCCAAAATTAGCAAATACTAGCAAAGACGAGGATGAAAAAATTCTAGTGGCAAATGATGATATAAGAAATAGATGGAAAAACTATTTTTATAATCTTTTTAATGAAAATAAAGATGTTAGTATTAGTTTAGGAGATTTAGCCAAGTCAGAAAAGTATATAAACCACAATTTCTACCGACGTATTCAAAAGAATGAAGTCAAAGAGGCTCTTAAACATATGAAGAGTGGTAAATCGGTAGGACCAGATAATATTCCTATAGAAGTTTGGAAAATACTAGGAGAAATAGGAATCACTTGGCTCACAAGACTATTTAATGAAATATGGAAAAACCAAAAGATGCCCGAGGAATGGAGAGCAAGTACACTTATACCCGTATATAAGAACAAGGGAGACATTCAAAATTGTGCGAATTATCGAGGTATCAAGTTAATGAGTCATACTATGAAATTATGGGAAAGAATTATTGAACGTAGGTTAAGACAAGTATCAAGTACAACAGAGAACCAATTTGGATTTATGCCAGGTAGATCTACTATTGAAGCGATTCACCTTTTGAGACGTCTTATGGAACATTTTAGAGCAAAAAAGAAAGACCTTCACATGATATTTATTGATCTAGAAAAAGCTTATGATAGGGTACCGAGGGAGGTTCTTTGAAGAACTTTAGAAAAAAGAGGTATCCCATTGACATATATTAACCTTATAAGAGACATGTATGATGGTGCAAAAACATGTGTGAGGACTCATGAAAGAACGACAGACTTCTTTGAAGTTAATATTGGGTTACATCAAGGATCAACTTTAAGTCCATACTTATTTATAATGGTGATGGATGAGTTAACAAAACATATTCAAGATGAAGTACCTTGGTGTATGTTATTTGCAGATGACATTGTATTAGTGGAGGAGTCTAAGGAAAAAGTTAATAGAAAATTGGAACTATGGAGAGAAACATTAGAAAACAAAGGCCTCCGACTTAGTAGAACAAAGACAGAATATATGGAATGTAAGTTTGATCATTTGGCTACTTCAGAGGACATAGAAATTAAAATTGGCACACATTGCATTCCCCAATAGGAAAGTTTTAAATACCTAGGGTCAATTTTTCAAAGTGATGGAAGAATTGATGGAGATGTTACACATAGAATTAATGCTGGTTGGTTAAAATGGAGAGGAGCATCAGGTATTCTTTGTGATAAGAAGATACCATTAAAATTAAAAGGTAAATATTATAGAGCAGCAGTTAGGCCTGCCATGTTTTATGGTTCTGAGTGTTGGGCAGTTAATCATCAACATGTACAAAAGATGTCTGTGACAGAAATGAAGATGTTGAGATGGATGAGTGGTTATACAAGAAAAGACCGTATACATAATGAGGTTATTAGAAACAAATTAGGAGTGGCACCAATAGAGGATAAAATGAGAGAACATCGTTTAAGATGGTTTGGACATATAGAAAGAAGATCAAAAGAAGAACCTGTAAGAAGGTTAGAAAACCTAAATTTGGAAAGTATTAAAAGAGGTAGAGGACGACCACAAAAGTGTTGGAAAGAAACAATAAAGAATGATCTAGCTTATTGGGAGTTAACTGCTAACATGGCACACGATAGAGATCTGTGGAAACAAAGAATCCATGTAGCCGACCCCGTCTAGTATGGGAAAAGGCTTAGTTGTTGTTGTTGTTTGTTTGTTTGTTGTTGAATATTATATATAATATATAATATTATATACCCTAGCCGTGTCGCCGCATCCAAAATTTTTGAAATTTGCCGTATCCCGCACCCGCACCCGCACCCGTGTGACATAGTCTACAACAAACAAAGATAAACAATTAGTAAATAATATTAACAATTGAAGTTAAACAATTTATTGAATTGAACATTTAAGTAATAATACAACATTACCTTTCACGAAGGCGCATGTTACAACGAATAAAAACTAAATCATTTAGTCTTTTATTTTCTAACCTATTGCGCTTCTTTGTATTGATTTATTAAAAAACACCAAATTTTTTCACAACCTGTTGCACTATAGGTTTGGCTCAAGACTCTTACTATAAAATCTCTAAGGTTCGGACAATCAGTTCCAAACCTATTCCACCAAAGAAAAAGATAAACATTAGAGACATAATCCATAGTAATATAAGATGCAACTTAAATATGAAAATAAACAATTTACCTGAACGCATCGTAATGCGGTTGCGAATTGGTACAAGCAAACCCATCAAGTGAAGAGCATTATCATAAATCTTTATCTCTCGATTTATAGTATCTGCTATGCTCTCATCAGGGACTAATCTATCAATACAATCAATGATTCCTCGATTAACCTCACTGTCCTTGTTGA
Organism: Brasenia schreberi; assembly: GCA_036023115.1. Lineage (NCBI taxonomy): Eukaryota > Viridiplantae > Streptophyta > Magnoliopsida > Nymphaeales > Cabombaceae > Brasenia > Brasenia schreberi. The sequence goes on from JAYKKT010000067.1 coordinate 1,210,572, forward strand.
AGGTTGCTGAGTACCTGAATTATGAGTTTAGATAATAGGATGTTGCATGAATAGGCTGATGCAATTGTTTATTCCATCTATTATCAATTATTTTTCACACGGGCACATAATCTCTCTTTTTTCCATTAAAATTATTTCTGATGGCTTCTTTTGTCCTATCCATGGCTTCATAAAGGTAGCCCATAGATGGTTTCTCCTCGCTGTTAGCCAATCTCAAAACTTTCACTAAAGGATAGGTAATTCTCAATAATCTAACACATGCATTCCAAAATGTACTTTTGAAAACTGTCTCTACAATCTTATTCAACTTTCTATTTCTTCTTTTCTGAGGCAACTATGCAAATTGTTGCCACTCATCTCAGGAGAACATTTTCTTCAATGCTTGCTTCTGTCTCACAATACTATGTACAGATATGAAGTTTGTTGCAAACCGAGTTGCAACTGTTCAAAGAAGCTCTGCACCTTCTGTATATCTCCTCATCGTACACAAAACAAATACATGGTTATAAATGAATTTTGTAATATCTTAGCAACACTCAGTTGCTGCCTTTATTTCATTCATCTCACTAACGTCCTCAAGGATGAGATCTAAACAATGAGCTGCACATGGTGTCCAGTAGAAAGTCCTATAAATATCAGTTAACTCCTTCCCAACAAATTTGTAGTTAGCTACATTATCTGTAATCAATTGGACTATATTCCCTAACCTGACCTCTTTTTAGAACCTTATCAAATTTTTCTCGTAGTGTGCCTCTCCTCTAACATATCTAAAGATCTCAAAAACATAACTCCTTTAGGACAATATACAATAAAGTTTAGCAAGGTCCTTCCTCGCCTATCTGTCCATCCATCTGCCATGATAGTGCAACATGTCTCCTTTCATGACTCTCTCAATGTCGAGCAGTATTCTTGCACTTCAATGACGGTCTTATCTAAGATCTTTTCTCTCAACTTCTGATAGGAGGACATCTTATATCCTGGACCGATGTTAATAATTGTATTTGTCATTGCTTGAAAATGAAAACTATTTGCTGCATTGAATGGAATGCATGCATCATAAAACCATCTGCCCACTACAAGGTCTGCCTGATCATGCAACTGTTCTGAAGCCATAGCAGCACGAATTCCAGGTTGAGCACTAGGTGTAGTAGTAGGAGGAAAAAATGAATGTATACTAGAAGAAGATCTTCCACTACTCCTTCCTGAACTTCCTCTTCTACTACTGCCAAAGTCTTTCCCCTGCTAGGTGCTCGTGAACTGCTACTACCAATCTCTATTTTACCATCTGCAAGCAAACTATCAGTGAATCCAAATCCAGTAGCATCATAATCTTCTTCAAACATTTCCAAATCATCCTTTTGTTGTCCCCTTTCCTGTATACTCTTAATCATCTGCAGGCATTGCCATTTAATACCTTCTGACAAACTTCTAACTTTACCTGTATATGGAGCAACTTCTTTCCTAGTCCCTACTAGGTGGTATTTCAACCTTGAAACTCCACCACTAACCACCCTCTCACAAAATAAGCATCTGATCTTTAACCCAGAACCCTCAACTGGTGTACCCTAATGTCATGCCGAATCATCAGACTTCGAATGGAAGTCTTTACAACCCCTTCCTGCCATCTCAATTGAGTACTTTAATTCAATAAAAAACCTGAAAATAATAGCATTTCGTAAATCCCCAATCATCAAATATCACTCAAATAGAGTGTCTCCCTTTTCATGAATGCAATAAAAATCATATCCACACACTTAATAACTTCATATTTTGTCATTCAAAAAAAGAAAAATACAAAAAAAAAACTCCGCCTATGTAAAGAATCACCCTTTCATGGCCGGTCCCAAGCCCGAAAAAAGGAGGAGGGTTGTGTTAGGCTTCCGACAGCCAGCGTAAAACTTTGTCGGACTTAACATGGATTCTACAAAAAAAAACAAAACAAAGAATCCATATAGCTGACCCCATCTAGTATGGGAAAAGGCTTAGTTGTAGTAGTACAAATAAACAAAAAAAACAATAAAGAAAAAGGAAAAAATAAAGAAAAACACTAAAAATATACCTAAATCCGAGATAGGAGGCTTTCACAAACACTGCAGAGTACGATTTTAGAGCTTTGAACACCAAGGAGACGAAAAACGACTCTTACGGAGCTTGGAGAACTCGAAGAGAGAGGAAATCCCATTCGGCCGGGGACCCTTTATAAGAGTCTCTGGCTGTATCGCTCATATCGTACGATATGGGTGATACACACCGTATCGTGCGATACGGCCTGTATCGCACGATACGGTGCGATACTTACCTATTTACGATACATGTAGGTGTATCGTATCGTGGTGGCCCACAATACGATACGTACGATACGGTGCGATACGGATAACACTGATTTAAACAAAAAGTCCTTCAAGGAGATGCTTGAAATTATTTTGGCACACCTTGTGATATGTGGAACATTATGGCTATACATATTAGGAAAGTGGCAAAAGATGTGTTAGGTGAATCTAAGGGAGTTGTACCGGCATAAAAAGAAGCTTGGTGGTGGAGTGAAGTCGTGCAAAATAAAATCAAGGCAAAGAGGGCATGTTACAAATTACATTATGCTAAGAAAACTGGTGAAACTTTAGAGGCTTATAAGAAAGCAAAGAAGGAAGCGAAAAAGGCTGTCAGTGAAGCAAAAGCTAAAATTTAGGACTTATATAAAAAAACTTAACTCAAAAGAGGGTGAAAGAGATATTTTTGGGATAGCTAAGGCTAGAGATGAGAAAACTAAAGATCTTAATTCTGTTAGATGCATCAAAGATGAGGATGAAAAAATCTAGTAGCAAATGATGATATAGGAAATAGATGGAAAAACTAATTTTATAAGCTTTTTAATGAAAATAAAGATGTTAGTATTAGCATATGAGAGTTAGCCAAATAAAAAAAGTATATAAACCATAATTTCTATCGACGTATTCAAAATAATGAAGTCAAAGAGGCTCTTAAACATATGAAGGACGGTAAATCGATAGGACCAGATAATATTCCTAGAGAAGTTTGAAAAATACTAAGAGAAATAGGAATCACTTGGCTCACAAGACTATTTAATGAAATATGAAGAAACCAAAAGATGCCCAAGAAATAGAGAGCGAGTACACTTATACCCATATATAAGAACAATGGAGACATTTAGAATTGTGCGAACTATCGAGGTATCAAGTTAATGAGCCATATTATGAAATTGTGGGAAAGAATTATCGAACGTAGGTTAAGACAAGTATCAAGTATAACAGAGAACCAATTTGGATTCATGCCAGGAAGATCTACTGTTGAAGCGATTCACCTTTTGAGACATCTTATGAAACATTTTAGAGCAGAAAAGAAAGACCTTCATAAGATATTTATTGATCTAAAAAAAGCTTACGATACGGTACTGAGGGAGGTTTTTTGGAGAACCTTGAAAAAAAGAGGTATCCCATTGACATACATTAAACATATAAGAGATGTATGATGGTAACATGTGTGAGGACTTACGAAGGAATGACAGACTTCTTTGAAGTTAATATTGGGTTACATCAAGGATCAACTTTAAGTCCATATTTATAATGGTGATTGATGAGTTAACGAAACAAATTCAAGATGAGGTACCTTGGTGTATATAATTTGCATATGACATTGTGTTAGTGGAGGAGTCTAAGGAAAAAGCTAATAGAAAATTGGAACTATGGAGAAAAACATTAGAAAGCAAAGGCCTTCGACTTAGTAGAACAAAGACAGAATATATGGAATATAAGTTTGATAATTTGGTTACTTCAAAGGACATAGAAATCAAAATTGGCACACATTGCATCCCCCAAAAGGAAAGTTTTAAATACTTAGGGTCAATTTTTCAGAGTGATAGAAGAGTTGATGGAGATGTTACGCATAGAATTAATGTTGGTTGGTTAAAATGGAGAGGAGCATCCGGTATTCTTTGTGATAAGAAGATACCATTAAAGTTAAAAGGTAAATATTATAGAGCAGCAATTAGACCTGCCATGTTTTATGGTTCTGAGTGTTGGGCAGTTAATAATCAACATGTATAAAAGATATCTGTGACAAAAATGAAGATGTTGAGATGGATGAGTGGTCATACAAGAAAAGACCGTATACATAATCAACATGTACATAATGAGGTTATTAGAAACAAATTAGGAGTGGCACCAATAGAGGACAAAATGAGAGAATATCGTTTAAGATGGTTTGGACATATAGAAAGAAGATCAAAAGAACATGTAAGAAGGTACGAAAAACTAAATTTGGAAAGTACTAAAAGAGGTAAAGGACGGCTACAAAAGTGTTGAAAAGAAACAATAAAGAATGAGCTAGCTTATTGTGAGTTAACTGCTAATATGGTACATGATAGGGCTCTGTGGAAACAAAGAATCCATGTAGCCGACCCCATCTAGTATGGGAAAAGGCTTCGTTGTTGTTGATTTGTGCTTGTGTCTGTACTAAATCAAATAGGAAACATCGGATTAGAGTGTTTAGGATGTGTTAGATATCACAAAACCCATAGAACTTAAAACTAAAGTAGGTTCAGGTAGAAACCAATTTTTATGATGCAAGAGGGATTATGATGCATTCCAGCCTCGGAAAACAAAAAATATCTGATTTTCAATGAATCGGAACCAAAGAAATCTGACGGAAAATTTTTGCTTGATGCAGTTTGGAACAATGAAGCAGTTTTACGTCGACCGTCTCCGGAATTTAAATATGATTTGAATGACCAAAATCAAGCCTTTTGGACTTAAAAAGCATCTCCAAAACTCTTCAAACTTCAAAGATGGCTCCTTTTAACGGCTGCCAGAAATCTCAACTAAATGCTGAAAAGCTAGTCTTAAATAAAGAACAACAACAACAACAACTAAGCCTTTTCCTATACTAAACGGGGTCAGCTACATGGATTCTTTGTTTCCATAGAGCCTAATCATGTGTCATGTTAGGAGTTAACATAAGCTAGATCATTCTTTATTGTTTCTTTCCAACACTTTTATGGTCATCCTCTACCTCTTTTAATACTTTCAAAATCCAGTTAGCTGACTAAGGTAAAACACTGCTCTTTTATGCCATTATCGGTGTCTTGTGCATGGAGACATCCAATAACTCCTTGACTGCTGAAATATATAACTTCAGGGTCTGGCCGATTTTGACAGTATCAACATTTCATAAGCCACTCTCTGCTATTTTTTTCCTCAAACGAACTCATCAGTTTCTTTCAACTCTAGTAGCAGGGGAGTGCCTGAGTTTACCGAGAGAGTTGGCAATGAATCTTCTAAGGAAGTTAATTTAACGCAGCAAACTCCTTAGATCCCATTTGCTCCTCAAGGGGAGCACTTTATTATTGCTTTAGCCTTGATACAATCGACTTCAGTCCCCTTCTAATGAACTAGAAAGCCGAGGAAATGTCCAATTGTCGCCCTGAACTCGTACTCCATTGGATTCATCTTCAACTCGTGTACTTGCATCCACTAGAATGCTTGCTCTAGGTTGGCAAGGTGCGCTTGAAAGTTGACTGATTTAACAACCATGTTATCTATGTACACCATGTTTTTGTTGATTAGATCATGGAAGATGAATTCATTGCTCATTGATATGCCTGTAATGAAGGCGATGCTTCAATATAATTGTGGAAGATTGATGAACGGATTGTTTCACAATGTAACAATCACGAAGCCTTAGAAAAGGCTATAACCGAGAGCAACAAGTGCATACGAACAAAATAACAAACACAAAACAAACTTGAATAAATAATATTTATTCACTAGCCACGAAAGGCTTGAATTTACAATGCTTTACAAGAGAATTTATAGAGAAAAGTAGTGAAAGAGAGTGAGAGAGAGTGAAGAAGGGGAGGAAAGAGAGGGGGGCTGGCTGCCAACGACTATGATACTAGCCGTTGGGGACCAGACCCCTAACGGCTAGTGCCCCCCCTGGCACTGGCCCTGATGGCCCGATGGGCCAGGGCCTGCCCGACCTGGCCAGAGGGGCCCAGGCCCATTTTCCTAACACCCCCACTCAAACCGACAGCTCCATGACTTGAAGTTTGATAATTAAAGATTGAAACCGAGGGGTAGGTAAGGACTTGGTGAACACATATGCAAGTTGATATTCTGATTTTATAAACTGTAGTGTCAAGTTGCCTTGTAGATGCTCTTCACGAACATAGTGACAGTCCATCTCTATATACCTTGTGCGCTCATGAAAGGTATGGTTGTTGGCTATATACATAGCACTTTTGTTGTCACAGAACATTATTGGAGAAGCTTCAAGTTGTATGCCCAAGTCTTGAAGTAGTTGTCGCAGTCAAGTTAGTTCTGTAGTAGTGTTGGCCATTGCACGATACTCTGCTTCAGTGGACGAAAGAGACCTTTTGTTGTTTCTTGCATCTCCATGAAATGAGTGAGTGACCAAGGAATATGCAATATCCGGTAGTAGAATGCCTATCATTCACATCACCACCTCAATCAGCATCAGTATATGCAAGCAACTGAAATAACGAGGAGGAAGATAGAAATACTCCCTTAGTTGAGGTTTGTCGAATATAACGAACAATCCTCATAACAGCACTCATATGCACTGAGGTGGGTGCATGCTGAAACTGACTTACAGTATGAACAGCATGAGCAATATCAGGCCATGTTATGGTGAGATATGTGAGTGCTCCAACCATCTGTCTATAAGGTGTGGGATCACTCAGAAGTTCACCATCAACTAGACGCATCTTCCGATTGATTACTTCTGGTGTCTCAACAACTTTATTATCTATAATACCTGATCTAATAATAGCATCATTAGTAAACTTAGTTTGTGATAAAAAGAAACCTCTATCATCACGAGTTACCTCAATGCCAAGAAATAGGAAAGTTGACCAAAATCCTTCATTTCAAACACATTACCAAGTTCTTACTTGATTTGTTGGATACCTGTGTCATCACTACCTGTAATAATTATATCATCGACGTAGAGCAAAATGATAACAATACCTGCAGAGGATTTTCTTATAAACAGGGTTGTGTCAGTATAACAGATAGTAAAGCCATGCAATGTCATGAATTCAATCATTCTATCAAACCAAGACTTGAGAGCTTGTTTGAGACCATATAAAGCTCTTTTAAGCTTTAAAACTTGGTTTCTAGAAAGATTGAGACCAGGAAGAGGCTCCATATATACTTCTTCCTTCAACCAACCATTCAAAAAAGTATTTTTAACATCTAACTGATAGATATTTCAATGATGAATGGCACATACAGCTATAAGTGTTCTAACAATTGTCATTTTAGCTACAGGAGCAAACGTCTCTTCATAATCAATTCCATATTCCTGAGAATAACCCTTGGCAACCAATCTAGCTTTATAACGATCTAATGAGCCATCACCATTAGTCTTGATTTTATAAACCCACCTACAACCTATAGTCTTTTTGTTTGATGGTCTAGAGACTATATCCCAAGTTTAGGATCTAAATAAAGCATCCAACTCTTCATTCTTGTGATGATTGAGCTTCTTTAAAGGTTCTAGGTTCCTTTATGGCTGAAATATTTGTTACTAAAGATCTATGTCTTAGTGAAAAACTATCATATGAGACAAATCTTTTAGGAGGTCTAGAATCACGATTTGAGTTTCTAGGAATAAGCACAAATCTCCTATTGTAATGTTGATCAAAGGGAGTAATAGAATGTCTGATAATCATAGGTTCATCAAGATCATTTTCTTCATGAATTACCTCTTCACCTAAAATATCACTGAAGAATGAGTAGGAAGAGTCATTAATAGAGATATCATCATCCATGCTTTTAAAAACATATTCATTTTCAAAAAATCTTAACATCTTGAGATACATAAAGCTTATCATTTTTACAATCATAACACTTATATCCCTTTTTGGTTAATCCATATCCTAGAAAGACACATTCTATGGCCCAAGATGATAATTTATCATCTTTGTCAATATAAACAAAGCATTTACGTTCGAAAACATGCAATCTGGAATAATTAGAAGAAACTTTAAAAAGTTTTTCTATAGGAGACATATTTTGTAAAACCGAAGAGGGCATCCGATTAATTAAATAGACTACAGTCATAATAGCTTCTGCCCAAAAATTTTTAGGAACACCACTTGACAAAAGCAAAGTTCTCGTGGTTTCCAAAATATGTCTATGCTTTCGTTCGAAAACACCATTTTGTTGAGGAGTCTTAGAACAAGAAGTTTGATGTATAATCCCAAACTTAAGATGGTTTTCAAAATCCTTTGACATAAACTCTCCTCCTAAATCTGATCTAAAAATTTTGATTTCAGAATCAAATTGATTCTTTACAAGATTATGAAAAATAACAAAATTTTGAAAGACATCAGATTTTGCTTGTAAAAGATATACCCATGTATACCTAGTAAAGTCATCTACAAAAATAATATAATAGGAAATACCTCCTTTAGACAAAACAGGTGTTGAACCCCATACATCCGAATGAATTATTTCGAAGGGTCTTGTTGTAATATGTGTTTTGTTTGGAAATGGGAGATATTGCATTTTACCAAGAACACAATCTTTGCAAGAAAAAGATTCCTTAAATTTCATTCCAAGAGGACATTGATACAATTTTTGAGCATTAAGATGTTTAAGTCTCTTGTGCCATAAAAGGGCATCATTTGTCAAAACATTACAATATCCTATACTATGCAAATAGTCAATAATGTAAAGTCTGCCCTCTCTATGGCCACGCCCAATCACCTTCTTCGAGAGGCGGTCCTGTACAATACATCCAGTGGATGAAAAGGTTATAACCAGTATTGTCTGACGCGTATCGTATCACGTGGGCTCCATGATACGGGCGTATAGTATCGTACTTTAATATTCAAAAACTATAAAAGTTATTTAAAAAATCAAGAAAATTTTGAAAAATTCTGAAAAAATCTGGTAATTGCTTTAAATTTATATAATGCAAAGTTTAGCACAAATTGTATTAAACAATTGCATCCAAAATTATATATTTTGAATCAAAAAATGAAATACATTTATATTTTACATATTATAAATTTGTATCAGGATCATTAACTAAATAATCTTCTTCTCCTTGATGATGTTGTTGCACTTCAAATTAATTCATCAATGTCTTTCGGTTAGGACTTAGGAGTGCATTTTCTTCGTTATCTTCCATAATCCACTCATCTAATATATCAAAATTAACAAATTGCTATCTTTGTATATGTAGTTATCATATTTGCTAATTTTCATATGTGAGCAAAACAATGAGCTCTATTTCTTTGATTATTGAGTCTATGACACCTCAATGATGTGATATTATTACTTGATAATATCCCCTTTTTCTCTTATTGGAGACTAGCTTTTTAAATAATGCTTGAGTTCCATTTCTTACTTCACAGACTGAGTCAAGCCTCACACACATTGATCATGTTCAACTCAATGGAAGTCATGTAACGTGAACCCTAAAATAGTGAAGTTGTGAAATCCCCACTCAATGAACCGAGAGAACTAAATGTTTTTAATTGTTTGTGATCTCATGAAATTAGAAACTATTAGCAAAAATATACCTAAAAGTTATAATAGAAAGGGAAATGATTTTGTCATAATTTTTTTTTGTTCATACATTATTCTTATTAAATAAATAAAATTATAAACCCAAATTATAAGCATATTGGAGGATGCCTTGAAGGGAAGTGAAGAGAGGAGAAGAGAGGGTTTAAAAAAATTTAGGGGTATCGCCCGTATCATACGATACGAGCGATACGGGTCGTATCGTATCGTGGCTTCCCACGATATATACGATACGGTGCGATACTGATAACACTGGTTATAACACAATTTTTATCGAAAATTTGGGATACGAATTGTAAGTTTAAATTTAGTTTTGGAACAACACTAATTTTGAAAACTTCGAAATTCTTGTTTTGCAAGTCACCAACTTTATCAACATTTAATAGTGTACCATCCACCGTATAAACACATGATAAGGGTTTTTGAACACATGATTTTAAGATATGTTCATTACTGGTCATATGAAATGAAGCACCCGAATCAAGAATCCAAGAGATCATACCTTGAGTTTCTTTTGTTGAAGAGGAGCAAGCCACACCAACTATCGCTTTTTCCTTCATTTGGGCTTCAAGTTGCTTCAATTTTTGTTCAAGTCCAAGAATGGAAGATAAAGCATGTTCTTCTACTACGGCTACCTTCTTTTTCAATTTTGGGCAATTCAGCCTTATATGCCCGGCTTCTCTACAATGATGGCAAATGATGTCTTTTCTTCCTTCTTCACTTTTGAAATGAGAAGGTCGGTAAGCCTTCATATTTGCTCCAGGTTTTGATGCGGTCAAGGCGGTGTCTTTTTGAAGTCTTGCTTCATTCATTCTTGTTTCCGCCATTTGAAGATCGGTAAGAATCTCTTCTTTTGTAGGAAAAGGTTTTTTATGAATGAGCGATGATCTTACCCCTTCAAATTCTTCCCGAAGACTTCTTAGAAATTGATATACAAAGTCCTCATTATCTTAACATTGTCTCTCACTAAGACATTGTGTACATTTCTTTTTATAACCATACAATTGATTGCAAACATTGGAAAATTCCCCAAAAAATTCATTTACCCCTTTATCTCCCTATTTAAGTGAGACCAATTTGTCTCTTAATGCCATCTTATGAGCCACATCGCTTTGAACATGGGATATTTTTAAGTATTCCCATGCTTCTTTAGCATTGGTGAAATCGGCCAAAGTGTCCCTAGTGTGCTTGTTTACATTATTCATGAGCACCCATAGGATTGTTCTATGGCCTCCTTTATATTCCTCTTTTTGTTCAAGTGTGGCATTGATAGAGGGTTCTACATTCGAACCACTTACATAGCCCCATAATTTTTTAAAATACAAGTAGTTTTCCATAGATTGGGCTCATGTTTTATAGTTCGAAAATGTTATACGAAAATTGAAACCCATTTTATCATCCATATTTCAAGGAAAAAGAAACTAAAGAGGTAAACATATAAAATATGATCGACACGCTTTCTGAGGTGATAAACAATACTCCCACGATCAAAAAATGACTCTGATACCATGTAATGAAAGCGATGCTTCAATATAATTGCAGAAGATTGATGAACGGATAGCTTCATAATGTAATAATCATGAAGCCTTAGAAAAGGCTATAACCGAGAGCAACAAGTGCATACGAACAAGATAACGAACACAAAATAAACTTGAATAAATAATCTTTATTCACTAGCCACGAAAGGCTTGAATTTACAATGGTTTACAAGAGAATTTATAGAGAAAAGTAGTGAAAGAGAGTGAGAGAGTGAAGAAGTAAGGGGAGGAAAGAGAGAGGGGCTAGGCCCCCCAACGGCTAGTGGCCCCCCTGGCCCTGGTCCTGATGGCCCAGTGGGCCAGGGCCTGCTCGGCCGGGCGAGAGGGGCCCAGACCCATTTTCCTAACAATGCCACCTCAACGTTCTTCAAGGCGAACATCACTAGTCATTCAAAAATGTTCATTATGCTTGGATACTTGAAAGCTATTTTTAAAATGTTTTATCTCAGAAAAGTAGAAATAGGTTAAGTCTCAAAACAAGTTTTGGGTTGGAAAAAAATTGAACACAAAACATGTTTGGGTCATTTCATGTTCGGGCCAAGTTCTGTGTTAACCCAAGAATACAAAATACCTATTATATTATCCAGTTTAGATAAAAAAACAGATCTAGAATAACTTCTTTGGATTCAAGGTGGGTTTTTGAGTTGTTTCAAAGTCGTTTAGGGTCTGATTTGGACCTAGTTTGTTGCATTAGACTCATAATTAAATAAATTTTAGGTGTCACTCCTAATTTGTTTCTAATAACCTCATTATGTATACGGTCTTTCCTTGTATGACCACTCATCCATCTTAACATCTTCATTTCTATCACAGACATCTTTTGTACATGTTAATGATTAACTGTCACACTGAGAACCATAAAACATGGCTGGTCTAATTGATGCTCTATAATAGTATCTTCTTGTCACAAAGAATGCCTGATGTTATTCTCCATTTTAATCAACCTATATTAATTCTGTGTAACATCTCCATCAATTCTTCCATCACTATCAAAATTTGACCCTAGGTATTTAAAACTTTCCTTTTGAGGTATGCAATGTATGCCAATTTTAATTTTCATGTCCTTTGAAGTAACCAAATGATCAAACTTACATTCCATATATTTTGTTTTTGTTCTACTAAGTCGGAAGCCTTTACTTTCTAATGTTTCTCTCTATAGTTCTAATTTTCTATTAACTTTTTCTTTAGACTCTTCCACTAACACAATGTCATCTGCAAATAACATACACCAAGGTATTTCATCTTAAATATGTTTTGTTAACTCATCAATCACCATTATAAATAAGTATGGACTTAAAGTTAATCCTTGATGTAACCCAATATTAATTTTAAAGAAGTATGTCATTCCTTCATAAGTCCTCACATATTTTTGCACCATCGTACATGTCTCTTATAAGGTTTATATATGTCAATGGGATACCTCTTTTTTTTAAGGTTCTCTAAAGAACCTCTCTTGGTACCCCATCGTAAGCTTTTTCTAAATTAATAAATATCATGTAAAGTTCTTTCTTTTCGGCTCTAAAATATTCCATAAGACGTCTCAAAAGGTGAATCGCTTCAACAGTAGATCTGCCTGACATGAATCTAAATTGGTTCTCTGTTGTACTCGATACTTGTCTTAACCTACGTTTGATAATTCTTTCCCATAATTTCATAGTATGGCTCATTAACTTGATACCCCAATAATTCACACAATTCTAAATGTCTCCCTTGTTCTTGTATATGGATATAAGTGTATTCACTCTCCGTTCCTTGGGTATCTTTTGGTTTCTCCATATTTCATTAAATGGTCTTGTGAGCCAAGTTCATATGTTTAAGAGCCTTTTAACTTCATTCTTTTGAATATATCGGTAAAAATTGTGGTTTATATACTTTTTTTTATTTGGCTAATTCTCCTAAACTAATACTAACATCTTTATTTTCATTAAAAACTTATAAAAATAGTTTTTTGATCTATTTTTTATATCATTATTTGCCACTAGAATTTTCTCATCCTCGTCTTCGATGCATCTAACAAAATTAAGATCCTTAGCTTTCTTATCATAAGCTCTAACTATCCTAAAAATATCTCTTTCACCCTCTTTTGATTTGAGTTTTTTATATAAATCCTCCCAAATTTTAGCTTTTGCTACAATGACAGCCTTTTTCGCTTCATTTTTTGCTTTCTTATAAGCCTCTAAAGTTTCACTAGTTTTCTTAACATAATATAATTTGTAACATGCCTCTTTGCCTTGATTTTATTTTGCACCACTTCACTCCACCACCAAGCTTCTTTTTGTGCCGGTACACCCCTTTTAGATTCACCTAACACATCTTTCGTCACTTTCCTAATATTTATAGCCATATTGTTCCACATATCATAAGGTATACCAACATACTTCCAAGCATATCCTTGAAGGACTTTCTATTTAAATATATCTTCTTTCTCGCTTTCGAGGTTCCACCATTTAGTCTGAATAGCTCGATGCACACTTTTCTTCTATGTCTAATTTTTCACCTCTATATCTATAACTAAAACTCGATGTCTCCTGAAATTACCTTGCAATCTTTACAACACGATCTATCTTTTTTCCTACAAACAAAATAATCAATTTGTGTTTGTGATAAGCCACTCTTATAAGTAATTAAATGTTCATCTCATTTTTTGAAGATTGTATTGACTATAATGATATCAAATGTCATAGCAAAATTTAAAATCTCCCTACTCATCTATATCCTCAAAACCAAAGTTTCCATGAATACCTTAATACCTAATGCATGTTTACCGACATATCCATTTAAGTCTCCTCCTAAACAAATCATCTTCCTTTGTGGAATTCTTTGAATCACCTTATCTAACTCCTCCCAAAAAGTCATCTTTATACTATCTTCTAGTCCAACTTAGGGTGCGTAGGCACAAACTATATTCAAAACCTCTGCTCCTAACACTAATCTCAACATCATGATTTGGTTACCATATCGTTATATGTCTACTACACTATCCTTTAAATCTTTATTTATGATAATACAACCTCCGTTTCGAGCCTTTTCCATTCCTGAATACCATAATTTAAAACATATATCTTCAATCTCTTTTGCTTTTTCTCCAACCCACTTTGTCTCTTGTAAACATAGGATATGAATCTTTCTCCAAATCATAGTATCTACCACCTCCATTAGTTTACCGAACAATGTTCCAATATTCCAAGAACCAATATGAATCTTATTTTCTAGGATTAGCTTCCTTACCCCCGCATCCTTCCATATGAATCTTATTTTTGAATCAAGAAGCTAGCGAAAACAAATTCGAAGAGGAGAGGAAGAGGAAGGCAATTCTTAAGATGAATATTAACCAAAGGGATTCATAATGAACAACTTGGGTGTTTAAGTCTTTTCACATTTCATTTTTCTCAAAACATAAAAATAACTTCAACAAACACTAAATAAACATAAATCTAATGCAAATGAGTTCATAAAATCCATCGACTAGCCTTGGGCATGCCCTACGAGCCTGCCATGTCATCCAGTGGACCAACTTTTCCAAGTGGTTTAATGTTTAGGTTCAATTCGTCCCTCTTTTTAGCAGCTTAGCTCCAACTTAGTCGGCTCTTATCTTGGCTCATGGAATGCCATCAAGACCTTTAATTAGTTATAATTTGACTTCCATAATACGGCAAGAGATAGGTTGATCCAGGTTGAATCAGGGTGACCTCGAGTGGGTCACGTCAAGTTGATTTGGCTCATTTATGTCCAGTGGTTCCTAAATGATACATGAGCTTATATAGGTTTGTGTTGCAAAGATCCGAATTCATATTGGCAAATTTCTGCACGATTCAGATTGATAATCTTTAAACTAACTTTTGGAACAAAACATGTTACAAACCAGCTAATGATGTATAATGGACCATGAGGGTGCTTCGTTCCAACCCATTATCCACAGTGGTTAAGACTCTAGAGTTCAGACTTATCAAATTTTACGATATTGTACAGAGCGAAAATAGACTTGCAATGGGAATACACTTCAAACAAAACAGACATGATATGAAAAATAACCAAGCCAACAAATCCCACCCGTACGTTGCAAAAAACTAATGTACTATAGTAATTGCAATGCGCCCAATAGAGAGATAATGCAGTATCTAAATTTTTGAAAAATATACAAACTGTTATAAATCATCCTTATAGCAATTCAATTAAAGATGCAAACTTCTAGAACCGCAGGTCCATGTAGAAGCTCATCCTGCTACCGAGTATCAATGCCTATCCATGCAACCGAAGACGCAAAATAAACAATCAACTGAACCAATTTAGCCTCAATCACAAGAAAACCAGAAAGCAAAATGAGCTGCACAAAGATTCCAGCTAATCGAACAACAAAATCGGGAAAGCAAATCTGCAAAGATTTTATAACTACAACTGCAGAGGTTTAGGGCTTGTTCAAACTCAAGAGATGGATGGAAATTTACCATAATCGTTCATGAATTTCTTGTGGCGATCGTAGGCATTCAAACCGCGAATGTGGTTCTGATATTGCCTGTTATCGTCAAGAAAAGCACGTATTTCAATTTCCCACTCTATTCCCCATAAGCAACAAAAATAGAGATTGAGAGAGCGAGGTGTTATTTACTGCTTGCGTTCTTCTCTTCCCCAAACGGCAGATTTTAGAGAGCCGAAGGACGCCATGGACGGTCTTCTCTCTTCACCTTCTTCCTTCCAAACCCTTCCCTACGTTTTATGCGCTTCTATCGGCCAAACGAGGTACGAGTACGAGTGTGGGTACTGATCATGGTAGACAAGTAGAAGGGTTGATTTTTAAATCATAATTTCAATTGAAATTCTTTGACTACAAAATAAAATAAAAATAGGCAAAATGTTTTAAATGAAAAAAATGGATTTAGCTAAAGAAAAAGCTTTTGGCAATATTACGATGAATTTGAATGAAATAATATGATATTCATTTTCTTTTATTCGAATAGAGCTGTAATAATATGGTTATTGCTCAAAATTTCACCGAATGAATCAGCAAAATAAAAACTGTGCATTGTGTTCCACTATGGATTTAACGAGAAATCAAACACTCATCACCAGTATAAACCGAACCAAACAACTAAAAACAGAATGACCCAAAGGTGACAACGAACAGCACATGAAATGTTGTTTTAGGAAGCCACTTGGATGACAAGAACTGCACTTTGTTGGCACGGTGTGGCGCCATTGATCGATCGACAGTACGACCACCAAGCCATTTTGGTAGAAGACATTATGCATAAGTATAGTCTCACTCATGTTTAAGTTGAAACTAACAAGCCCCTCACTTGACCACCGCCACCGGTTCCAATAGGTGTGAACGGCAGTTGTTTGCTCATGTAAGTTGCTCTAGGATGGTGGATGTGGAAATTGGAGAGAATCAGCCAGCAGGAGATGTACAAAAGGGATAAGGAAGGAAGACTTCAATCAAAAGATATATTTTAACAGCTCCTCACTTTCCTCTTGACTGACGTACTCAAGTGGGTAACTTCTAAGAGATCGAAAAAGGTGGCCTTGAACACTTTCTTCGACCATTTAACAAGACGGTTTGTCGCATCGGGATCAGGGACTATGGAACAGTCGGTGGCCATGAAAGTATCGCATGAAGAGGTTTGTTTGTATAGTAAAAAAATAATATTTTAAAAAAAATAAAAATTCTGGGAGCTCAGAAGTGGGATCTTCCTCAATGGGATCCACTTCTGGGCTTCGATCATTCTCGTGGGTTATAGACCCGAGGGAATTTGATGCGTGAGTTTTTAAAAGACCTGGTTTTGTACTTGGATTTTCAATTGATTTTGAAATTTTTGGTCTGGCTATACAGACGATGTTCCTTTCGAAATCCTTTTCTTTTTCCAAAGTCCTACAAGGAGCAGCTATGTACAAAATCTTTTTGGTATTTTGTAGATTTTCAATTTTTTGGGGTTTTTGTAAAACAAGAACTTTAGGAACTATACAAACCACTCTATTTTCGAGTTTTTGTTTTTCCATTGTTTTTTCTTCTTTTTTGATTTTTTTGATTTTAAGTTTTTCAAATGTTTTCTTATGAAAGGGATCTTCCATCATACCTACAAAGGGAAAACACTACGGGTTAGATTCGGAATAGGAGGTCTAAATCGTAGGTCTCTTCTAGGGTAGACTCCAGGGCACCCTTGACCCAGGTGGTTACAGGGGGTGGCTCTGGCGGTATTTTGGGAGTATAGCCGATCCTGTATCGGCTTGGGTTGGCCCTAGGAAGGATGGGCTCTAGGAGACCCTGGTTTTGTGCCCCTAGACTTTTATAGGGCGTATAGCCCATATTCAACAACATGCTCCACGATTTTTTATTTTTTGAAAAGGTATGATACAAATCGTGATCCTGGAACTTGCTATCGTCCATATCGTGCTCATATGGCTTTTTGTCCAAGGGTTTTGGAAATAAGGGATGCTTGGGTCTTCCTAAAAGGGTTAGGATCGGGAGGGGGCCTGCTTTGGGTGGCCCCTTCACATACACAACCTTCCTAGGGTTGTTTAACACGAGCCTTAGTGGCTCGACCATGGTCTGCCCCAGGTTAGCCTCATGAGCCTGGGAGCTCAACAAACAAGGGGAGTTTATGATCCCCTTAAGCTGAGGGTGACTCTCACCTAGGATCACCACGACTTGGTCCCTGAAAGGGATCTTGACACACCTGTGGAAGGTGGATGGTACAACGCACAAGCTGTGTATCCAAGGCCTTCCCAGCAACAGGTTATAATAGGGGTGGATGTCTAAGACATGGAACACTCCCGTGTGTGTGATCCCTCCCGTTTTCATCGGGAGTTCGATCGATCCTAAAGGCCTAGACGCATTCCCATCGTATCCAGTGATAACGATGGGGCTTGGGTTTATAGAAGTCAAGGTGACTCCACTTTGGTACGCCACATGAAGTGGAAGGATGTTGAGCCCTCCTCCCCCATCGACTAGGCACTTGTCTAGAGAGTGGTTATTCAGAACCACCTCAATATGCAAGGCCTGGTTATGGGACTCGTAGGGTCTATCTACATCATCTTCCGAAAAGGTAATGGGCGACTTTGCTCCTATTAATGCCACTTGGTCAAATAGGGATTTCAGACTTATGTTCGAACTAACCTTGGCTCTTTCTAGAATTTTCTCTAGCACGAGTCTATGCCTAGGCGAAGTTTGTATAAGCTCTAGGATGAACATGTGGATAAGAATCTTTGAAAGATGGTTTTCGAAATCATAAGGGTTTAGGATGACTTTCCCATTGTCTGCTTTTGGCAGAACTCCAGGAATACATGTTTTTGAGGGGCTAGGCACACTGACCACCTTTTTAGCACTTTGTAGGTGCGGGGGTTGATAGATCCTCCCAGATCTAGTCACTTCCCCCACGACCAACTAGGGTTCACACTGAAATTAGTTCTAATTATGAGTTGAGGAGCACCTTGAAGTTTTAAAACTGGTTTAGTCGGGGATTCAGCTCTTGGTGGTCCCCGGATGACGACTTGGGCGGGTTTCTTGTAAAGTACAAGAGTGGGCGCACAAGTGGGTCGACCAAACTCAGATGTTTGCGCTAGTTCTTGTGAAAAGGTGAGGGTACATACCTCCTTTTCTTTCCCACTACTACTTGGCGTGCTTGGGAAAGGGTTCTTTGAAGATAGCTTGAGTTGGCTCAGGTTTCGCAGTGACCTGGAGTCGGCCCTCCGCTATCAAGTTCTCGATTTTGTTTAAAAGGGAGAAACAACGTTTGGTATCATGGCCTTTGAGCCGATTATACTTACAAAAACGATTTAAATATCCTTCTTTGGAAGTGACTCGGTCGAGGATTTCGGGAAGTTCAATCACGCCTTGGGCAAGTAGGAGGTCTAGGACCTCCGACACAGGTTGCCCCAATGGTGTGTACTCCCGTTTTTTAATTGGTTTTTGAAAATTCCTCTCCATTTTGTTTTCTAATTTTTCAAAATTTTTGGAAGTGCCTGCCAAACCTAGATCCACCCGGACATTGGCGATTTTATGGGGCTTTGCCCCTTTGTCTATCATGGGTAGCCCATAAGTGATGGGCTTTTCCAAGCGGGTTTTTGAAACGACACTTTCTTTTCATAGGTGATCGTATATCCCCTTTTTCAAGTTTGTTTCGAAAAGGGATGCTTTTTTGAACAACTTATGGAAAGTTGAGATCTCATGGAGCGAGAGAAGGGTCTTTAACTCGCTTTTAAAATTATCCAAGATGAGCATGACTGTGCATCCTTCGGATATGGGCTCTCACACTTGGCCCAAAAGGGACCTCCATCGAATAATGAAGGCATGTACGTCTTCGTTCATGCCTTGCTTCGTATCCCTTAAAGTGTTTAAAATCGGCGTGACTTCTACGTTATGTGCAAATCTTTCCAATAAGCAGTTCGCTAACTCTTCAAAAGTAGCGAACTGGCTTAAATCATAGGAAGCCAGCCATTTGGCAGCAGTGCCTTTAAGGGATAAAGGGAACCAATACACCAATTTCATCGAGTCCTTTTTCTTCTTATGGGCTCGACGCAAGAAAAGTTGCAAGTGAGACCTAGGGTCTCCCATGCCATCATACCGATGGAAGTTCGATATTTCATCGTCACTATCTGTTTCGTAATCCATGTGAAGGAAATCAGATAGGGCGTACTTCCTTTTCTCTTTATTTTGCCCTTTCAGCAGCTGCTGTAGGGCTTTACGGTCCTTTTGTGTGAAGGACTCGTGGTATTGGTTGCCTTCCATTACGGAGGCCTCTTTGTGCTTGCGAGGTTTTTCAGTTTTTTTCATGGCCCTTTCTTCACCATTCGATGAACATGAATCGCCTACTTCAGCCTCTTGGCTGAGAGCATCGATTTTGGCCTCAAATTCCCTTCTCAAGTCCTCTATCTCGTCTAGTTTGATCTTATTTTTCAAAACCCTCCAAGAGTGAGAACTTGATGCGCATGAGCCTTGGCTCGACACTTCACTTGGGTTGGATTTTGACATGCTTTCAAGCTTTTTCAAAATTCCTAAGTACAAGTAAAGAAAAGAAAACAACACCTTTTTGAAAAACTTTCGCAAGGTTCCTAGAGCAACTCGATTTTTTAAAAGACTCACGTCCCACCGGGCGTGAAATATAACTGTAGACGTAGAAAATTTCCGCTCCTGGTTCTTAGGCATGAAGCGAATCTTTTCGTGTGCCTAAGTCCTATTTAAACAAACAGGGCGTGCCAGCTAGCTTACTTAAGCTAGCGAAGATATATTTGAAACCTGACTCCTAACATGGTGACTGTGAGTAAGCAAGCTCTTGTCGTCGCAGACCTTTTTGCACTGATGCGCAAGGGTCAGTCTGTACGCTTTTAAAATCGAGTTTTTGAGTATAAGGACCTACGAAAGCGGTTTGAGGTGTTTGATTCGGGTTATTTTTGGTATGATTTTCAGATTTTTAGATCACGTGGATTTGCACGTGCCTAAGTCTTTCTTTTTATCCCTTTTTGGGCCACCTAGGTGTGTGTTATGAACACTCCACTAGAATGTGGCGACTTTGAGCGGGAGTATGGGGTTTTGATGCAATATGCGTCTTAACTCGTGGTATGGCGTATATGCAATGCAAACTCACGCAACTCCAAAGGGAAAACCCGAATTTAAAAGACAAATGCCGAAGGGAAATGACTTGTAATGGAAATTGCCGAAGAGAAATGACTTGTAATGGAAATTGTCGAATTGAAATGACTTGCAATGTAAAATGCCGAAGGGAAATTACAAAAGGGAAATATGGCTATACAAGCGGGGGGAGATAATGCTCCGTTATTACAACCCTGTATCAAATTTAATTTAACTTAAGCAAGTCTACAAATGAGGACCGAGTTAGGCACTTACTTATAGCTTGTCCGGAGGTGACTTGCTTGAGCGTGGACTTGGGCTTCGCCTTGGGCTGCAAGAGGGAGCTCCTCGGAATGACACGACAAAGGGGTGTGCTGACCGGGTGACAAGGAGGAGGGTTGTGGCGCCTTGGGGCTTGCCGGCTGCTGGGGGGTGCTGCCGTGATGTCTAGGGCTAAAGTGATTAAGGAGGGTCACTAAGGGATAGGCTAGTGCTAGGGAAGGTGGAGCTAAGGGAAGTCTAAAGGGAATGGTTTAAGGAGAAAGGAGTAAGGCCGCGACTGACTTGGGTGCAGTCGGCTGTGACTGGCCGACTAGGGGGCAGTTTTAGTAGTGGCCGGCTGGGATAACTAGGGGGTGTTTGGGGAATGGCGAGGGAAGTAGCTAGGGTGCTGCGGAAGGTGGAGGTATAGGTTGGTTGAAAGTAGAAGGGGCAAGTCCTAGGGAATAAGGTAGGGTGGCCGGGATGTCACTAGGGAAAAGGTAGAGGATCGGGTGGTGTAGGGGTTTAGGTTTGGCCGAATGGGGAAGGGTGGCGGGAAGGCTGTGTTGGCGGGGTGTGGTGGTGGTGTGGTGGCTGAGAGTGGAGGGGGAGTGAAGAGGAGATGGAGTTGGGTTGAGATACTAACCGGATGGATGAAGGAAGTTGGTGTGTGGAAGAAGGGCAGCCGGGTGATGAAGGTGGATGGAGCTCGACCGGGAGGTGGTGGCGACGTGGAGTGGAGCAGGCTGGATGGAAGTGGTGGCGCGAGGTGGAGCTGGCCGGGGGTTGTGGTGGTGCAGGTGGAAGAAGGGAGCCAGGTGAGAGAAGGTTCGGCTGGCCCAAGGGTGGGCTGGAAGAAGATGAAAAACCCGCCCACTAGGGGGGGGTTTATATAGCTTTTTGAAAGTCGGTTGGGGGCGGTTTTTAGAGGGTGGTTAGGTGGTTTAGGTGGTGGTGGTGTGGTGATAAGGTGGGCTGGTTTTGAGGAGGGGCCAGATATTTTGCTTTAAGGGGTTTTAGGGATATGGTGTGCTAGGTTTAGGTGGGGTGGTTTAGGGGTTTAGGGCTTAGCTAGGTGGGTTGGTTTTGGGGTGAGGTTTAGTGAGGTGGGTTAGGTGATTAGGCAAGGATTAGGTTAGGATTAAGGGAATTAGGCTAGGTTTAGGGAATGATTAGGGAGATGGGTTAGGTGATTAGGCTAGGATTAGGTCGGGATTAGGGAAGTGGGTTAGGTGATTAGGCTAGGATTAGGCCAGGATTAGGGTAAAGGGCTAGGATTAGGGGTTTTGGCTTAGGATTGGGTTAGGGAGCTCCCTTTGCATGACCCATAGACCTTATTGCATCATGTTGGTGCAGCCCTAGGTTAGGTTTTGGCTAATACAAGCTTAAACCCATACTAATTAGGCTAACCCACATGATTAACCCCAAACTTGACACACAAGTCAAGCTTAATTACAATTACCCTCATGCTTATCCTCCCCATTCTCTCTCATGCCCATAATCCCATGCGAATTTCAAGTGGGCCCCACCTCCATTTATGAGAAGGTGATGTGGGCCATGGATGTGGATATTGGATTGGATCTCTAGATCCAAATCCAAATCCAAATCCACATATATGTTTGGATTGGGATCTGGATATATATGGTCCAGATCCAATCCAAACTGAATTCTGACTTCTTCAGGGTGTGTTCGAAACGAACGGTTTGTGCGGGGTCTGACAGCATCAGTACTCTGTCTGCGTTGGGTCTTCGCCAACATGGTCGTCCGCTTCTATTTTCGCCTTCCGGAGATGATTTCAAAGTATTTCTGATGATAACAGGGTCTTGGACGTTCGAGATCCTGGGGGTGGATTCAACACGAGAGTTGCTGTGCCGGGCTTGACATGTGGTCCGGTTCCGGGCTCTCTTTAGCTCTTCTGGTCCTGCTTGCGTTAGGCCAAGCTGCTTCGTGGGGTTTCAAAATGTGTTTTAAAACATATTATACATATTTTAAAGCATATACAGTT
This sequence comes from Brasenia schreberi, assembly GCA_036023115.1. Taxonomy (NCBI): domain Eukaryota; kingdom Viridiplantae; phylum Streptophyta; class Magnoliopsida; order Nymphaeales; family Cabombaceae; genus Brasenia; species Brasenia schreberi. The sequence goes on from JAYKKT010000067.1 coordinate 1,233,510, forward strand.
TTAAACATATGTACAGGGTTGCCTGGAAGGCTCCTGGGTTTCCAGACTCAAAATAGCCCTTTGGGGCTGCTTTTATAAAACCAGGTTTTATTTGAGAAGTTCGTGAGATTTCGGGGTGTTTACAATAACCTAAGGCTCACCGAATAGGTAAATCCAATGTATTCAAATTCTTTCAAGCGAACAAATTCGGTAGCGCAAGAGATCGACCCTTGCTCAGCATATCAAGAACTTAAGTAAAAAGAAGCAAAATAGGCCAACATAGCACATAGAAAGGAGAGCATTAGGAGATATTCTCTTAATTACTTCTTCTTTCCTTTTTCCTATTAAGAGGATTACATAGTGGATTTGAGCCCTACAAAACCAAAAATGTGTTTATAATTCTCTTTTGGCATGTTCGATGAGACCTCGATAGGTCTACAAAATTTTTACTTTGTCCTAATTCTCAATTTTCTTTCATGTGGTGAGCATCTTAGTCAGTATTTCTACATTTGTGTACATAGTGTAGAGCACCTTTATTTGTTTCACACATGCACATAGACACACACTTGTACACAAGTATTTAGTATTTTCTTAGGTTTGTTTGAAAACTAGGTTAAACTAAGAACATGGCTCTACATGATCAATATAAAGTGATCTAGGAATTAAAGTGATTATGATCATTCAAAACCTTTGAGTAGAATAGATCATGAGAAAATATAAATGTTAACATGCCTTTGGAGTAAAACAAAAGAGTTTAAGAAAAGAGGCGATACTTTGAGTGAATTAGAACATTATGAGAAAAAAATAAAGAACATTATAAGATATCACCAAAATTCAAAAATCAACTATATAAGGCAAAAAATAAATGAGGCAACATCAAGTTCTTTCCCTTCTATACTCATCAAAGGTACTACAACTTTTAGTCATAGTTGTCCCGAAACTCATTAATGAAAAATGTGATATACCTACCAATCGGGACAACTGTAAAACCTCTACTCCATCAGTCTTTTATAGAGAGGCGAAAAAAGAAGCTAAGTTAATAAAAAGCTAGTTTAACACCCAAAATATTTTCGAAATTTTACCTAGCCTGTGTCAGAATTTCCAAAACAATAAGCTTGTTTTCAAAAAGTTCTGGTTTATGGGAGAGCTTATAAAATAAAAAAGAGATTTTAAATATTTGGAAATTCAAAAGATTTTAAAGTTTTTAAATCAATATTTGAAAAAGATAAGGTCAAGGGAATGCAACACTAGCTAAGGAGCGAAAGCAATGCCGAAGACTCAGGGCCATATATAACAGAAGATCGAAGCAAGGAACAGAAAGAGACCAAGTCAAGTGCCCAAAAATCGAGTTGGGTCTCTTGCACCAGAAGATGCACCGTGGTCAGTCAGACTACACTAAAGGTTGGATGGAACCAAGCCACGCCTGGTTGGGATGACACCTAGCCCATACGCATGGGAGGGCTAGGGATGATGGTGACCCATCTCGTCCAAAGGACACACCTAAGTGTGACCCATTGGCTACCCTTGACCCAATGACCTTGGTTAAGCACAGCTTGAAAAAGCCTTTTCCCATGACATGGGCCAAATTTACTAAACCTTGACATAACCTAGCTTGAGCCATCTTCACCCAACATGCCTTGACTGAATCACACTAGCTAAGCCTAAATCACCTAGACCTAACCTACCTTGGCTGGACAAGGGGCCATATTCACCATGACCCGACCCTTAGGGGTTGATCGAATCTCCCAAAGGAGGACTGCCCCTACCCAATTAGACTCAAACTTGCCTATCCGATGGGACCGAAACCATGTTGGCTAGAGCCAAGGCCAACCCACTCAAGTCAAGGGTTGCATGGGTTGGACTCCTCTTGACCTAGGGAACCACAAGATCATGTGCAGCTGGACCTCTTTGGATTGGAGCCAAGAAGAGATCCATTGACCCACATTATGGAAGGGCCTAGTAGCCCTCTTCCTTGGCCTATAAATAGAGGCCAAGGGGGCACAGTTTCCAATATTGGAGGGACTTGTCAAGGCTTGAGAGAAGTGTAGGAAAGGGTCTAGGAGAGAGAGGGTGTGCTGCAACAAGAGAGAGTGAGAAAAAGAGAGAGTGAGAGAAGAAGAAGAAAAGGAACATCCTCCCTCCTTGGAGTCGTGTGCCTTTGGAGGCTTTGTGAGTAAGTTTCCTTTCTCATTTGCTGGTCTTAACACTCTCTTCTTCACATTCAATTTGAAAAGAGGTTGTATTAATGGAGCTCAAGTCTCCCCCCATATTGTAATAAAGTAGAAGTGTTGTCCATTTCATTTTGTTTATGCTTATATACCTCCTACTTGTTTGTTTCCATGCTTCTCTACCTTTCTATATTCTATACACTCTTATAACTCCTAATCTCCTCTATGTTTAAGCTAAAATATATATTTACATTCATTTCTCTTCACTCATGTGCTTTAATTTTGTTGTAGATGGCTCTTAAATTCGGATGGATGCATGTATATATATTCTAAAACTGAAACTATATTTTTCTGCATCCTACACATGTCTATTATTTCATTTTTCATTGCTAAACAACTGCTTCGAATGATTTGAAATTTAAGATACCGAATCTACATACAAAGTATACTAGAAATAATTTTTTTAAGAATTTTAAGGTCGTGTAAACTCATGAATAAAATAGGAAAAGATCGGTCAAAATCAGATTCAGTCTCTGTACCCCTATTGTTTTCCTACAATAGGGGTTAGACAAAATTCCTATAACTCTGTTTGTATGAACCAAAATTGATAAAATTAGTTTCATTAGAAATCTGATATCCATAGCTTTCCAATAAGACTAAAATCATATAATTTGGAGTTATGTGTACCGAGATACAGAGGTTTCTTTAGGCCTTTGTGTTTCTATAATAGAATATCCTAAAACACCTGAGCAATGGTCTATTCCAAATTTAATTATGCAAATCCATAACACCAAAGCACAAAATAAAAATATGATTAAAATCTCACATTCTACTCTATGTTTTGTTAATTTTTCATAAATTTTGGAGATTTCTAAGTCACCAAAAAAAATTTAGAAATAAGTTCTAAAAATAGAATCAGTTTTTATTTTTCAGAACTTGAAAATCTTCAATCTGTAGACTAAGAGCACGAGTTTGATTTGATTCAAAACCATCTTTAAAAGCGAATTTTAGAAATATACACCAGTACAAATAAATCCTTAAGGCATCTAGGATGACCCTTGAGCATCGGTTAAAAAAGGCCTAAGGCGAAAAGATCTCACTTAACCACAATCACCTCATAAAGTTAGATTTACAACTTTGTTAGTTTTAGAAACTAGTTGACACACTCACGCAAAAACGAAGCAGGTTGAGGAGTTTATTTCAAGTCTCTACATAGGCTTTGGAATAAATTTTTCACATCTACAGTTATGAAAGGCCCACCAACTAAGGTTTCTTCCACAATCACACTTTGAGTCCTTTTTGTAGTTTCTACTCATCCTCAACTAGGATTTTCCACTTCATTCACCTCTCAGGCATTTTCTCCATTTGAGAGTCCACTTTTAGAACCTTTTGAAAATCTACATGTTCCTCCTAGGTACTCACCAATGGAGGTTCATCCCTATATGGTTAACTTTAGATACCTAGTTTGTGGTATCTACCCATCTATTCCTTGATTGAAGCACCTTTTGTGCTCACTCACCCAAGCGTCTTCAACAATCTCTCCTCTAACACTTCTAAACCATCCACTTGAGGCCCCACCAAGATGTTCTTCTTGATAGTTACTCTCTAAGTCTCCACTATCTAAGTTTGTACCTATAACAATTAAGAGTTGTTTCTTTAAGACATTGTCCCTCACAGTTACATTATTACTCCATTCATCTGCAATGCCTTTATCAACCCTTCTTTCATACCCACTATCATTAAAGTCTAGCATTAACCTTGAGACATTTGAGTCTACAATGTCTTCACCTTCTACTATGAGTCATACACCTTGTAAACACCTAAAACTTTCCTTAAGAAAAATATATTTTAGCTAATAAAACTGGTTTTAAATTTTTAAATTTTAAAACTCATGAAATGATTCTATGGATCTTGAATTATAGGGTTCATATATGCTTTACAATGAATCACATCAAATATGTAGGAATATATCAAAAAGAAAATAAAAAGAAACAAAAAGGTGCAACATCCACTTACTTTATTGGGAAAAATCTATCATTGAAGAGAATTTCAACGGGACAAAAATATCCAAAATATTCAGTTATTTGGAAAGCCATACATACATATTACATATATGTTATATAGGAATGTAATATATAAATATGTAAATATATCTATACGTAATAACTGAAAAACTAACTTATATACATTCTATGTATAAGACTGTCAATATATATTTACATAACATCGGTCGTATATATGTTTACATAACATATGTTATATATATTTATGTTACACAGGTCTTATGTATATTTACATAACATAGGTCTTATATATATTTATATAACATATGTCTTATATATGTGTATATATAATAGATAGATAGATACATACATACATATAGTATCATGAAAGATGTACATGATTACTTATATATATATGTGTGCATGTGTTTTTACATAAATATGTGTATGTATGTGTGTGGTGAAAAGACATATGGTTTTGTATAATATTCATGTATATTAATCATATCTATATAATATATATGTATATGGCTATATATGTAGTGTATGCATGGCATACTACAAACTTGAACACCAAGAAGGATGGTTCACGCATAAACTTGTAGGCATCATGAAGATGGAAAGTCTGGTCCAATAGCAAATGCAGCCTTCAATACTTTTGAATTTAATGAAACTATTGCTGTATAAAGGTATGATCATCAAGGATTATCGAGAAACCAAAGTAGCAAGACTCTTGGTACAAGGTAAGTTATTGTGAAAGAAAGAAAACCATAATGAAAATTCATGACTTGGGAGAGCAAGACTCATCAACTAAGTAAAACCCTTTTTACAACTAAGGAAATTTAATATTAATAGCAGGATTTTAGTGGACTGTAAGAAAATAAATTCTAGCTCACCAAATTCAGATTTCTATGTAAAATTGGGGATTCCTTTTAAGGTAAAATTTATGAAAATTTATCACTTGTATTTACTTTACCATGTAGTCAAGAGACCCTCCATATAAACAAGGGTCTCACACCATTTAGGATCATCCAACTAATTCAAGAATTCAAGTCATCTCTCTCTCTTGTTGTGGCATGTGATCATTACTACAACCCATACCTAAGGGTCGACCACTAAGAGTTGCTAGGCATTTTTTATCCAACCGCTTTCTTTTTCTACGAATTGGTGTATGTGGGGTGGAGTCTGGTTGCGATGCTTCATCAAAAGGGAAGGCTCTCTTTTTTGGTGTCACATCTACTCTATTAGAATCATCTTGCATCTTCATTCTTTAGTTTCGTTCTTACATAGATAAATAAATTCTAGGTTAGGTTAGGATTATTTTACATTAGATTTAATTTATGCATGTTCAAGATCTCATTCTTCCATCACCTTGCATAAGTTTTTCTAACTCTCGTACAAATTTGATTTTATAAAAATAATTATTTAAAATTCGTGCAACTCCATCCATGTAAGGGATCACCCTTGAATGGCCGGTCTCAAGTCCAGATAAAGGAGGAGGGCTGCATAAGGCTTCAGACAGCCAGCGTAAAACTTTGTCAAATTTTTATACTATGAATTATATAAATTATGAGTATTGCATTGGGGTATCCCCTCTTAGTGATGCACTGTACAGCCCAAATGCAGTGAAAAGTAAGTAAGGGCCTCTACATTTTTGCCTAGATGTAGTGAATCAATTGCAGAGAAGGTTCCCACATCATGAACGGGTGTGGGTAAATAAGTTAGTCCTGCTATATTGTTGCTCGAATATAGTGAATAAATTGCAGAGAGGGTCTCCACATTTTCATTATGGATGGATACAGGGGTAAAGAAGCTAGTCCTAGATAATAAAATTTGTTTTGGTTCTCAGAATATTAGAACATTATCCCGTAAGCTAATGGAGGTGGTGGATACTATGATTCGAAGAAAGATTCATATCCTATGTTTATAAGAGACAAAGTGAATTGGAGAAAAAGCAAAAGAGATTGATGATACATGTTTTAAATTATGGTACTCAGAAAAGGAAAAGGCTTGAATAAGAGTTGGTATTATCATAAATAAAGATTTAAAGGATAGTGTAGTAGACATACAACAATGTGGTGATTGAATCATGACATTGAAATTAGTGCTAGGAGCATAGGTTTTGAATATAGTTTGTACTTACACACTCCAAGTAGGACTATAATATAGTATAAATATGGCTTTTTGAGAGGAGTTAGATAAGGTGATTCAAAGAATTCTACAAAAAGAGATGATTTGTTTAAGAGGAGACTAAAATGGACATGTTGGTAAAGAGGATTAGTTAATCAAGGTATTCATAGAAACTTTGGTTTTGGGATATAAATGAGGAAGGTAGGAAAATTTTAAATTTTTCTATAGCATTTGGTCTATTTATAGTCAATACAATCATCAAAAAATGAGATGAATATTTAATCACTTATAAGAGTGGTTTATCACAAACACAAATGGATTATTTTGTTTGTAGAAAAAAATTTAGATCGTATTGTAAAGATTGCAAGGTAATTCTATGAGAAAGTTTAACCACCCAACATTAACTTTTAGTTATGGATTTAGAGGTGAAAAAGTGGACAAAGAAGAAAATAGTGCATCGAGCTATTTGGACTAAATGGTGGAATCTCAAAAGGAGGAAAGAAGGTATATTTAAACAAAAGTCCTTCAAGAAGATGCTTGGAATTATGTTGGTACACCTTGGGATATGTGGAACAATATGAAACAATATTGCTATGCATATTAGGAAAGTGGCGAAAGATGTATTAGTTGAACCTAAGGGAGACTAAGAAAATCCTTCAAAGAGGCTCTTAAACATATGAAGGATAGTAAATCTGTACGACCATACATTATTCCTATAGACGTTTGAAAAATCCTAGGAGAGATAGTAATCACTTGGCTCATAAGACTATTTAATAAAATATGGAGAAACCAAAAGATGCCCAAGAAATGGAGGTCAAGTATGGAAAAGAATTATTGAATGTAGGTTAAGACAAGTATCGAGTATAATAAAGAACCAATTTAGATTCATGTCAGGCAAATCTACTATTGAAGTGATTCATTCACCTTTTGAGATGTCTTATAAAACATTTTAGAGCAGAAAAAAAACCTTCACATGATATTTATTGATCTATAAAAAGCTTACGATAAGGTATCAAGGGATGTTCTTTAGAGAACCTTGGAAAAAAGAGGTATCCCATTCACATACATAAACCTCATAAGAGACATGTACAATGGTGCAAAAACATGTGCGAGGACTCATGAAGGAATGACAAACTTCTTTGAAGTTAATATTAGGTTACATCAAGGATAAACTTTAAGTCCATACTTATTTATAATAGTGATTACTAAGTTAACAAAACAAATTCAAGATGAAGTACCTCGGTGTATGTTATTTGTAGATGACAGTGTTAGTGGAGGAGTCTAAGGAAAAAGTTAATAGAAAATTGGAACTATAAAAAGAAACATTAGAAAGTAAAGGCTTCTAACTTAGTAGAATAAAAACAAAATATATGAAATGTAAGTTTGATCATTTGGTTACTTCGGAGGACATGGAAATTAAAATTGGCATACATTGCATCTCCAAAAGGAAAGTTTTAAATACCTAGGGTCAATTTTTGAAAGTGATAGAAGAATTGATGGAGATATTATACATAGAATTAATGCATATTGGTTAAAATGGTGTGACAAGAAGATACCACTAAAGTTAAAAGGTAAATATTATGGAACAACAATTAGACCTGCCATGATTTATGGTTCTGAATGTTGGACAGTTAATCATCAACATGTACAAAAAATATTTGTGACATAAATAAAGATGTTGAGATAGATGAGTGGTCATACAAGGAAAGACCATATACATAATGAGGTTATAAGAAACAAATTAGAAGTGACACCAATAGAGGATAAAATGAGAGAATATTGTTTAAGATGGTTTGGACATATAAAAAGAAGATCTAAAGAAGCACCTGTAAAAAGGTATGAAAAGCTAGATTTTGAAAGATTAAAAGAGGTAAAGGACGACCACAAGAGTGTTGGAAAGAAATAATAATGAATAATCTAGCTTATGTTGAGTTAACTGCTAGCATGGCACATGATAGGGCCATGAGGAAACAAAGAATCCATGTAGCCGAAACCATCTAGTATGGGAAAAGGCTTAGTTTTTGTTGTTGTAATTATTTAAAATTCATGCATATTTCATATGAGGATCTCTACAAATCACAATTTTCTACATCTTTGTAAATTAGGTTTTTTGCAAATCAGGACCTTATGTAAATGAAGATCTTCTGAAAATCAAGATTTTCTACTCTTTAGGATTTCTGTATTTTAACTCTTTTTTATAATTAGTTGAATATTTTATTTATTATATAATTGTTAATTAGGGCACCATTTTATTAGGATTGATTTTATATCCAAACCCATTTATAGGTTCATATCCATTTTAGATCTATTAGGAAGAGAGACTCCTTTTTACTCACATTTAAAGACGGGCTTGTAGTAGTAAATGTAATGGAGTTTGACCCTCATGATGAGCCCCTTTATACTTCATCACTCCCCTTGAGGGGATCTTGTCACTTTCCTACCTTTTCCTGCTTGGTCTAGTCTCATCACCCCATGGCCTCTCCAGTCGGGGGTATTTGATTCCACTCTTTTGGCCATCTTGCCTAGCGGGCTCTTTACTCTCAGGGTCAATAACTAAACCCTCCATCATTGAGAGACACCATCAATCTTTTCTTTGCTCCTTCCACTCTAGTACTGGGGAATTCCCCACTTTCACCTCTTTTTGCATTCGAGTGGTGGGTCCCCAATGGCCCTGACCACCACTTTTGTGTTCTAGGATCCACATCCATAGACCATGTTCCTCATGATTGCATGCTTGATGCCCGCACCCCTCTTGATCCTCCTTGGTTTTTATTCCCTTTGAGTGCTTTTCAGTGAGCTCAAAGACTTGGTTTTGTATATTATTTTTAAAAACCCAAAAAATTAAAAATCCAAGAAAATAGAGGACTTATTTGCTTCATGCATCTTGCTTATTCATACACCCATGTCTACATCTCATTTCTATGTTTCCATGCATATCTATCTGCTCTTCTACCATGCATCTATTCCTCTGTCGTGTGCCTCTTCTTTTGATCATGACATTCTTTGTTGAGGCATTTCATGTTGTCTTTCATGTTTTCCATCTTCTTTGGTACATTTAATTGTTTCTACATTCTGTCTATCTCCATATGATTGTCCATTTTGCATTGACGGCTTTACCATGCTTATTTGCCTTAGCATTTTGTGTGCACTTGATATCACTTGCTTTTGCACTTGTTGCCAGTTTGTGCACTTGCACACTCATTTAGGCACTTACTATTATCCTAGTCTTCACACTTGCATGGTTATTAGCATCTAGGTTAGCGTTAGCTTACTCACATCCTCTTGTCTTCATGTTTGTACCTCTCATAAAATAAAGTTGTAAATATGTGATTTTCTATATGATTGGGTACTCTTAGGGCTTGTTGATGCTCATGGTAGAGACTTGGTGAGATCCAATAAATGCATAAAAGAAACATTATCCTCGATGTTTGTTCGATCCTAACATGCATTTTTATAGTTGATTCTTGTATGGTCGATAAAAGAGTATTTCTTAAAAATGATCTAAAAGCATGGATATGCACAATACTCTTAAGTTTGTGCAACCATGGCTTGATCTCTTTGATTTGTTGTTTTTATGGTTGGGAGTATAACTTTTAGATTCCAGTTTTGATATCTTGATTCACTTATATCATTTTCACCTATTTGTGCCTATTGATTTGGTTTCAAAAGTGGTGATCTCACTTTGTTTCAAGCAACTTTAAATTAAATCCTTTTGAACAAAATGTCTTCACTTGATTGTTAGTCTTGAAAAAGTTTAGAAAACCATTAATGCTTGTATTTTGTGGCACTACCTTTGTTTTTAAAATACTGAGATGACTCATCATTGGGATACCTTAGCTGGTGGATTGGCTAGTGTCTCCCTAATTTTGTGTCATGTGTTATGGTGTTTGCACTCAGAGTAATAGATCTTCGAGTTTGCTCTTGTATCTTTGTGCTTCAATGATATATCTCTTTTATATATATTGGTCATATTCGAAAGAGCCAAAGGGCTAAAAAAAGAAAGAGAACAAAAGAAGAAAAAAATTTGAGAAAATCAAAGCAAAGAATTATCTTTTTCAAGTCTTATCTTTTGTATGCTCAAGACACTTCAAAAGGGACCGAGTGAGTTATGTTGTTTATCTTTCTTGTAAAATCATGTTATTAGTCTTGAGTCTTGTAGACGTGAAATTTTCACTCCAAGCTTATATAGAGACTTGAAATAAGAATTTTAATTCTATTTCATGTGTGAGCATGCCAGCTAGTTTTCAAAAACTTGCAAAGTGTATAAAAATCCGACTTAATTGGTGATTGTGGTTAAGCGGGCTCTTTTTGCTTTAGATCTTCTTGAACCGATGCTCAAGGGTCATCCTAAGTACTTAGGAATTTCGAATTCATAGGTGATGTATTCCAATTCACGCGAAAATAAAGTGTTTTGCTAAGAAATAATGGTGCACTTGGTTTTCAAGCTTGAAACTCAACAAGTCTTGAAAAACAAAAACTGATCCTGTTTTCAGAACTTATTTCCGAAATTTCTTTGGTGGTCTAAAAATCTCCAAAATTCATAAAAATTTTAGAGGCTTTTGAAGTGTTGTGATCCTAAACTACTTTTTACTTTGAATTTTGGGACAGTAAAATTGTAGAACTAAATCGGAGATCAGACTTCACTCAACAGTTTCAGGACGTTTTGTGACAAAAATACAAAGGCTCAAAGAATCATTTATATCTCAGTGTACAGAACTCCAAATGTTATGATTTTAGTATTTTTAGAAATCTATGGATGAAAGCTTTCCGATGAGACTAATTTTATCAAATTTGGATTCTTATAGATAGAGATATGAGACTTTTACCCAACCCTTATTGCAGGAAAACTAACTGTGCAGAAAACAAAACTGAGTTTATCCGATCTTTCCCAATTTTATTTACGAGGTTGCATGGTCCTAAAATTCTTGCCAATTTTATTTCTGATGTGTGTTTAGGTGTTCTTTCTAAAATTTTAGATCATTCGAATCATCGGCAATTAAGGTATGCAGATGTTGGAAAACCAGAATTTCATTTTTAGAACATACATGAATGCAAACTCACCCGAATTTAAATTGCAACAACCCAACAACACCAAGCAAATTGCTGAAAAGAAATTAATAGAAATATATATCTTAGCTTAAGCATAGAGGAGATTAGAGAATATAGAGTGTTTTATAGAATATATTGGGTAGAATCACAAAATCAAACACATAGAGTGCGTAAGTAAGAAAGAAAAATTCATAGCACATCTACTTCTTATTACATCATGGGGGGAGACAAGGCTCCATTAATACAACACCTTTCAAATTGAATAGGAAGAAGAGATATGTAGGAATCAAGAATGAGAAATACTTGCAATGTTCTCCCCCAAGGATCGGCTCCAAGAGATGAAGCTCGGCCACCCTCTTTTCTTCTCCTTGACTCTCTCACTCACGGTTTCCCCAAGTGCTTGAAGCACTTAGCTAGGATCTACCCTCTTTTCCCCTCTCTCCACTCTCCCCTAGCAGCCCACGTATTCCCCATGGTGCAACCCTTCCTTGCTAAACACCTAAAGCTCCTTGGTGCAGCCCTCTTTTGAACCTCTCTCCTCATATCGAAATCACGCCCCCCCCTTGGCCCTATTTATAGGCCAAAGGGGGGCCTCTTCTAAGATCTTCCTTAGGGCGGGTCCTCCTTGGCCCAAATCCAGCCCCAAGGGCTGGTTATGGTCCCCCTTTAGGCAATATGGACCAGCCCCATGTGGGCTGGTCTTTAGCTCCATTAGGCACACCTAGCCCTAGCCATGTGAACCCACATGTGCTCGGCTAGGCTTGAATGGGTGCCTTGGTCAATCTTCAACATGTCTTGTTCATTTGAGTCTTGATACACAGGCTGAACAAGGCTTTAATACATTTATAGAACCAGCTTCAAAATGTCCTTCCACCTTGATTCGAAATGAACCAGTTCATCTTCATCTTATCCAAACAGTATCCTTGATTTTCATAACCAATTCAAAACTAATTCAAGATGCTTTTATGGTCCATGTAGCTTGATTTGTTTGAGGAAGAGGTGACTTTGACTTAGTCCATCCCTTCGCTTTCGGACTTAAGCTCGATCTCGAATTGAATTGGGTCTCACCTGTTCGCCTGATTGGTTCAAATCATTTGGGCTTTTTAACTTGATTTTAAAACCTTTATTTTGAAGTGTTTCTAAAAAGATTTGAACTTTTTCAAAAGATTTTAAATCATTTGAATTTTTGAAATCTGGAGTTTAAGAAAAATTTTGATTTTGGGTGTTTACAAGTCTACCACATTAGAGGAATGATCCATGCCCCACTTGGAGTCAGGAAGTTCTAGCCTATTTACCTTGTGCATGGGTCACTAGATGGTTGTTTTTTGTGTTTTAAAAATCTAGATTTTGATCATTAAAATTAGCATTATCAGTTTTCTCTATTAGTACTTTAAAATCGAAAGTTTGAGTGGAAATGCTTTGTTCAAATGGATTTCATTTAAAGGTGTTCATGCAAACGCGAGGCTAATTTTAAAAATATTTTAATAATTTTCTACAAACAGCATATAAACCATGATTACCTATGAAGAATTTACTTGCATGTTCATTCTTATTCTAGTGTTTAGATGTGTCTTCTCTTTTCTCTTTCTTATATTGTAATAAAATGCACACCATCTATCTATAATCTTTTGATAGGGGCATTAAGTGTCCTGCTAGCACTCGTGATCATATATCATATACACATCATGCATACCTTGAGTGTCATGTACATAAGACATTTCATGTCATAGTTACCTTTTCTTAAAAACTAGAGCATTTTGTTTTCTTTGAGTCATCTTAAGAGTCAAGTCAACCACTTTTAGCATTAAAATCATGACTCCCACTTATCATGACCAAAATAATTTCCTTGATGCTCTTTTGGCATAATAGTCTCAGGGGATTTTTTAGTTCATCATGGGTTCTCTATATTTTACTTTCACATTGACACTCACACCTACATTTGCATCTACATGTTCTCGCTGCATGCTTAGCACATCTCTAGTCTTTTGTGATTTTCATAATGTTTAGCATTACTCTCCTTTCCATAATAATGATGCATTCACTAGATCTTGTTGGAAGTCTTTTTGGTATATTGAAGAATCTCAAAAGTCAGTAAAGTACACATGACATGTATTATATAAGTCACACAAGGACCACCTGTGATCTACATCAATTTAATTGAGTCAACCTATGTGGTAGCTTGTGGATGCTTTAGAAGGGACACTGCTGAAAAAAGGAGATAATGACATGCTTTGCTACATTCCTAAGGATGAGGGTTAAGACACTCCTCTCATGGTAGTTCCGAATTGAACATTTTAAAATCTATTTTACAACTCATTCTTTCAAGAAACAAAAGTTTTCAAGGGCCAAAAAAACTTGTAATGAATTTTTGTACTCTTCGCTTTTAAATGAAATGTTTCAAAAAGCAGGCTTACTGAGTTGGACTTGGTGAAAATGTTCTTTAGTCAACTAAAATCTCTTTATGAAATCAATCATCTTTTTCACAACTATCTCTCTTTTGTCTCATACTCTATCACACGTATGGTTCGTGGTACATCCCACGACAAGCCACTTTTGCCTTGGTTATGCCATGACACAACCCATGATATTCTCTCTCAAATACCATGTTTCATACCTGTAAACACTCGAAATTTTCAAAGTTTTTCAAAAGTCCTGAGTTTTCAAAAATCAATTTAAAACCTTTATGAACCTTTAAATTCAAAAACACCCCAGATTTTAAAATTTAAACATTTAGGGAGATACTTTAAGGTTTTAAATTCAAGTTAAAAAGCCTCTGAAGTTCGAAGCGGGTAAGATCCAATCCAAGCCTAGAAGTATGGATCGAACACAGCTCTCCCAGATGGGTCGTGCCAAGTCCTACCTTGTCAAGTGAATCACGTTCGAAATATGTTGAGTAAAGCGGCACCGAAAGCTCATCACATCAAGACAAGCCTAAAGGATGTGACCGACCAAGAACACGAAGCACCAACTCGATGTGGTTCAAGGCATGATCATCAAGCTCAAGCCCAAATAGACGGGCCCAAATCAAGTGGGATCGTGTAAAGAACTAAAGCCAAAGATGAAGCCATGTCCGTGTGGAGTTCAAATCAAGGTGGGAGCCGAATCAAAGAAAGAAGCGAATTCAAGTGGGTCGAAGTTTAAAGAAATCAGCCCAAACGAAACATGTTACACATTGTAAGGTTGTTTAAAACCAACCACATGCTCTAGGGCTACACCAAGCCATGGCACCTAGACCAGCCCACATGGGCTGGTCCAAATCGACTCAATGAGGAACTACAAGAAGAGGGTTTGGAGCGGATCAAATCCACCAAGCAAAAGCTCCAACCTGCCCCATAAGAAACCCCTAGAACCAGTCCCCCTTGGCCTATAAAAAGGCCCAAGAGGGGGGGGGGGGCGGGTTCCATAACTTGGAATATTGGAGAGAGAGGAGAGAGAAGCTATAGACCTTAGGTGGTGTGTGCTAGACTAGGTGCAGAAATTTCCAGCAAGGAGGGACGTCCTCTAGTGTGGGAAGAAGGGGAAGTTAGGTGAGAACTTGTGGGAGTTGAGAAGGAAGGACATCAAGAGGAAGGCCGGCTTCATCATTGAAACCCGGTCCTTCACACTCCAAAACTCGTGTAAGATCTTTCTTACTTAATCTAAGTTTCATTCTCTTCCATTCAATTCATTAAATGGGGTTGTATTAATGGAGTTTCATCTCCCCCCGAGTTGTAATAATCTAGCTTTGCTGTAATTTCAATTTTGTGGATGAAACACTACACACCCACATGCACGCCAAGTGTTTGCTTTAATGCTTCTACCTTCCTATAAGCTATATACCCTCTATACTTCTAACTCTCTCTATGTCTAAGCTATAAAGTACTTTCCATTCATTTACATTCCAGCAAATTTGCTTTGAGGGTTGTTGCACTTTAATTTCGGGTGGGTTACGCATCATTACATTTATAAAACAGAAAACCAGATTTCTGCATCTCTGCATATGTTTGTTTTTGTAATTTTAATTTTATGATGCTTGCTCTGATTGTCTCGAAATTCAGTACACTGGTTTCACACACATTTAGACATCATATATAAAATTGGCAAGATTTTAGGGCCGCTCAGCCACGTAATAAAAACGGATTAAGAATGACCAAATTTCTGCACCACTGTTTGCACAGTCGGATTTCTTGAAATAGAGGTTGGGTAAAAGTCCCATATCTTTGTACAAAAGAGTCCAATTTAATTTATTTTTAATTCATTGGAAAGATAACATCCATAGATTTCCAGCAACATCAAAATCATCAAAATTGGAGTTTTAAGCAAAGAGATACAGACTCATCTTTGAGTTTCTGTATTTCTAAAACAGAACTGTTCCGAGTCAATGAGGTGGTCTGAGTAGATTATTTGTTTCTGATTCAATACTGCTCCAAATGCAGATTCAAAAAAGGCTACAGTCTCCTCACACTACCAGCTTCGTTTGGTAAAATTTTGATAATTTTTGGAAGTCTGTGATGCCTTCAAATCTCCCTTAGAAAACAGCTATGAAAACAGAATTCTCTATTTTCAACAGCTTGTGTTTTTCCAAGTATTGAATCCGAGTGCACAAGTTTAACAATTCTTTCAAAGACACTTGTTTATGTAAAAGGGAGTCGTGTTTGCTTAAAAATAAAATTCCTAAGTGCTCAACACTGACGCTTGAGCATCAGCTCAAGAAGGTGTGAGTGAAAAGATCTCGCTTGCACACAATCGCCTAGAAGTCTTACATTTTTCAAATATTTGCTAGTCTTGAACTAGCTGGCACACTCGCGCAAGCGTAGGTGTGGAAAGTTTCATTTCAAGTTTGTATCATAAACTTTGAAATGAGAATTTTCTTGTCTACAGAAATGGCACGCCCGGTGGGACTCTAGTCTTGAGGAATTTCTAAGCAAGTAAAACTCTCAGAAATCTTTTTCACAGTGTTTTAACATTGGTAAATTGTGCACGTGTAGGATTTTCAAGGCCCATAAAATCATGTCGAGTTCGGATGGTTCTTACGAGGTGTCGAGCCGAGCTTCATGCTCGTCAAGTCAATGTTCGAAAAGATTTTCAAAAACAAATTTCAAAAATAAGAAAGAGTCATTAGAAGACTTGAGGAAAGAATTTGAAGCAAGAATCGCCGCTCTTAGCCAAGAGGCTGAAGCGGTCGAATCCTGCTCATCCCATGGAAAGCAAACTAGGGCTCGAAAGAAAACAAGCAAGCCCAGAAAACCCAGAGAGACCTCCACTATGGAGGGAGACAGAGAGCTCGAGTCATTTACATTAAAAGATCGCAAGGCCCTTCAGCAACTACTAAGGGGTCAGGCAAAGGAAAAGATGTCATACGCCCTATCTGATTTTTTACCTTCCGACTACCAAACGGATAACGATGATGACATACTGAATTTCCACCGGTATGACGGGACGGGAGATCCTAGATCCCACCTCCAACTCTTTTCCTGCTGAGCATACAAAAAGAAGAAAGACTCGGCTAAGTGGATCTACTGGTTCCCCCTCTCCCTTAAGGGAACCGCTTCCAAGTGGCTCGCTTCCTATGACTTGAGCCAATTTGCCACTTTTGAAGAGTTGGCAAATGGTTTCATGCAAAGGTTTTCACACAACGTGGAAGTGACCCCCACTTTGAACACCTTAAGAGAAACGAAACAAGCCACGAACGAGGATGCTCATACATTTATCGTTCGATGGAGGTCTTTATTGGAGCAAGTAAGAGAGCCCATCTCAGAAGGATGTGCCGTGATGCTCATCCTTGAAAATTTCAAACCCGAGCTGAAAATGCTTCTTTCTCAATGAAATTTCCACTTTCCACAAATTAATCAAGAAGGCTTCCATATTCGAAGCAAATATGAAAAAGAGGGTCTACGATGACTTGTGAAAATGCAAGATTTTTTCGAAAACCCGTTTTGAAAAGTCCGGGACTTACGGGCCACCTACTATGGACAATGGGGCAAAACCCCAAAAAGTTGCAAATGTCCGAGTAGAACCGAGCCCGACCGACACTTCAAAATTTGAATCAAAGAACAAAAAGGTTCAAAAATCTTTCGAAAAACGGGAGTACACCTCGCTGGGGCAGCCCATCATAGAGGTCCTCGACCTCCTGCTCGCCCAGGGAATGGTGATACCTCCGGAAGTTCCCGAGGGGACACCCCCTAAAGGGAAATTTTTGAACAAGTTTTGCAACTATCATAGGCTCAAAGGCCATGATACAAATCACTGCTATACCCTTTTAAACAAAATAGAGGGCTTGATCGAGCAAGGTCGGCTCTAGGTCACCGAGGAACCGGAGCCCGCCTAAGCCGTACTCAAGGAACCCTTCCCCAACCATGCAAGCACTAGCGGGAAGGACAAGCAGGTATATGCTCTCTCCACTCATTTGAATGGTTTGGAACATGCATGGCATACGGATCGCACTACTTGTCACACACCACTGCTCGTAATAAAAAAAGCCAAACAAGTAGTGATCCGGGGAGCGCTTAGAGTCCCGCCCCCGACTAGAGCCTTATTAGAGATTCGAGGTACTCCCAAGCATCAAACTAGAGCCCACCTAGGAACGAGCCATAGGGAAGGTGTGGACGAGGTCACTAGATCCGGAAGGATCTACCAACCCCCACACTTAGCAAAAGGTGCTAGCAAGGAAGTGGTCGTTATCCCCGACCCTTCAAAATCATGAATTCCCAAAGCATCGCATCTCATGGGTAAAAACAATGTGTTAACCCCATATGATTTTGAAAATCACCTTGGTAAGATTCCCATAAACATGTCTATCCTAGAGCTTATCCAAACATCCCCTAGACATAGACAAGTTTTAGAAAAGATCTTAGAGAAGGCTAAGGTTAACCCAACCATAACCCCTGAGTTCCTCTCCTTCCTAGTCTCACCCATTTGTGCTAAAACTCCCATTGTGTTTTCGGAAGACGAGCTAGAACAACTCTACCAAAACTATAACCAAGACTTACATATAGAGGTGGTATTGAATCACCATCCTCTAGACAAGTGTTTGGTTGATGGCGGAGGAGGTCTAAATATACTTTCACTACACATAACCTACAAAATAGGAGTCTCCTTGACCTCTCTAAACCCGGTTTCCATCATGATCACAGGATATGATGGAAACACATCCAAACCTTTAGGAGTCATAGAGTTATCCATAGAAGTAGGGGGCATGAGTCATTCCAGGGTGTTTCATGTTTTAGACATACACCCCCATTATAACCTACTCCTAGGAAGGCCATGGATATACAGCTTGCGGGTTGTGCCATCTGTAGACGTGATTTTATTTCAAATCGTGGAATTTGAAATCAAACCCTCGAACTACGTCGGGTTGCGCGAGCGTGCCAGTTAGTTTATCAAAACTAACAAATTCTGATTTTCTGACTTCTAAGAACGATTGTGGATAAGTGAGATCTTTTCGACTTAGGCCTTCTTGAACCGGCGCTCAAGGGTCAGCCTAGACGCTTGAAATTTGTTTGAATCCGTTAATTCGAGAAAGGAAAAACCAGATTTTCCAATAGTTTCAGATTCGTGTTTAAGTTCTTGATTTCCGAAAATTTTCAGATTCTGAAAGTTGCAGAATCTGTTCAGTTTCAAAGACCTGTTCTTCGAATTTTTAAAAATACTTTTAATTCTCCAAAAATTCTAAAACTTTTACAGAATAGAGACACGTGTCTGTAGAATCAGAATATATTTTTATTTTATAATTTTGTTCTTTATTTTCTGAGAATTAAATACAGAATCAGAAACTGTTATAAAATTCGGAACAGCCCTGTTTCCATGAATCAGAAGCTCAGAAAAACAGCAATATCTCAGTACTCAGTCATCCTATTTCGATAAATTTTGTTGTGTTAGAAAGATATGGATGTTAGGCTTCCGAAAAATCAAATTTCATCCAATTTCATTCAGTGGTTGAAGAGATATGGGCAAAAGAATAGACGTCAGTTACTGAACGTTCTGTTTCTGTAAAACGCAATCTGGATTTTGTATAAACTTCACGGATCTAATTGACTAGGCAACACTTCATAAAAATTCCTCAAAATTTTATGTAAGAACGTCTGATATGTCTAGATTATTCATGCAAAATTTTGAAGCAATTGGCTTATCCGTTTGTCTATAAAAATTCCGTGATCAGACGCGTGTGCACAGACAGTTTCAGAAACCAAGTTTTGCAGAAAATTTTAGAAAGTTCCTAACGTGATTCTAGAATGAAAATTCAACCTGTATCAGTCCTAATGATGCATGGAAATCATCTAAACATGGATTTTAATTCCATTCATGAAGGAATCATGCATGTTTGTATCGATATAAATGAAGAACATGGGCTCAAGGCCTTGATTCATGTACAAATTTCCAGAATCTGTGCTTTTTCAGATTCTCATGAATTAAAACCAATTTGTGCAAGAATTCCAACCTGTGTGAGTGAGAGGAGACGTAGGAGCACTTCGCCGGACGATCGTCGGATGTCGGAGCCAGGCCGGACTTCTTTCTTCTCCTTCTTCTCTTCCTTTCTCTCTCTCTCTCTCTCTCTATTTCTCTAAATTTTCGGACTGAACCTCTTGATGCTCGTTGGTTGATCATCCCTGGTTGATCCCCGCAGCACCTGGGGAAGCCTTTTTATAGGCTCTGGCTGTGATTTGGATAAGCTAGATGGTTGGGATTTGGATGAGTTCGGTTTTGATTGTGCTGATAAAATCTTATCTGAATTGGTTTCATCTTATCTGGAATGTGATCTCCACAGGATCTGTATTGCTGAACTTTATCTTGAATGTTACTTTGTAATTTGAATATCATATGCATCTGATCTCTTGTGAATTGGTTGGGACGTTATCTACAGTTGATAACGTTATCTGCATTTGATGATTCCTTTATCTGGTAAGCTTTGAATCGTTATCTGATTAGGCTTTGATTTCATCTGAGTTAGGTAAGCCTTGAATGTGATCTCTGTTGCAGATATGGCTGAATCGTTGTGGCTAGAAGTTGTTGACAACATTCAGTTGGAAATCGTTGAAGGTTGTTGAGGGCTGATCTGCTGCTGAGCCTGAGGCTGTAGTTGCGGCTGTGTCTGGAGCTGCGCTTGTTGGTTCACTTGCTGCGTTACGGTAAGACCTGATGGAGAGCCGACCTGCTGCTGGACTGCACCCACTAGTGGTTGACGGCAATGCAGCGATGGCAATCCTGTTGAGTGTTTGCCCAAACATCGACATTGGTCCGGTGACGGGTATTCCACCCAGATTGTCAATGGGTCTCCTATTGTCGGGCCCAACATCCCCTGCCCTCTATTCTGCTGCATCATCCTCAATTTTGTAGCCACAACCGGATTCATGCACAGGACGCTGCTGACATTGGAAGTAGGATTGAGACCCATCTGACCCATATTGCCCAAGCTAGTAAGTGCACCCATCACCTTTCGCATCTGTGGCTGCTGCTACTGTTGCTGAAGTGTCTACAGTTGCAGGTTGCTGGAATTGTTGACAATCTGAGTAGCAACGTGCGCACCCACTGGATTTAGTTGTGCAAGCGAGTTGTTTGAGCCAAGAGTGGATGATCTTTGTAACTGCAAATACTGCTTTCATCTCGGCCAAATGCATTTGGTACTGTGTTTCTCTTTGTCGTTGTCACAGCCACTGCACGTACCAAGGTGGAGCCGCAGCATAGTAGCTCTTTGAAATTCGTTTTGATTTTGGTGAAAACATTTTTGTTACGTAACAAGGCCAATTTGGAAATTCAGCATGATGAAACTGAACACGTAACATAAGCAAAACACTATTGATAACCACTTCTAATTAGCTGATGATTTCACATGATGATTTCAACTGAATCTCTTAATATTACACATATAAGAGCATTCAAAGAATCCCCCATTATGTGCGCATCTGCTGTGAAAGTGATTATGTTCATGCCTACCTATTATGAAATTGTTAAGTAAGGCCCATGTTACGTTTTTGAAAATCAACTATCATGCTCATTCAATCCTTTCCACGAGTGTTGGGATATTAAAATTGCTCTTATAATAACATATCAATAGCATACCAGTAACAAATGACGATGCAAATTGATGTATATCAATACTAATTACCTCGATACCCAAACATAACGTAGACACGTTACGAAAGGCATTTGATACCAAACCTTCATTTTCGGAGGCTTTCGTTCTTGCTTCCACCTTTCCTTTCTTTTGATAATACCGACCTTGCCCTCTAGAAATTGGTTTCTTTCTAAACATGAGCGTTTCTTTTTGGGAAGCTCACTTTCCCTTTTTAACCCCCGTTTTCCTTTTTTGGGCACCCACCGTCCTTTTCAGGTATCAACTTGTCTTTTTGATACTTGTATCTTTTCAAAAGGCAAGCTTTCAACATACTTTTCATCATAAATCTTTTAAGGAAACAAAATCCCGCTTTTCCCAGTACTAAGGGCAAAATCGTCATTTTTCAAAATTTTGTCAAAACTCAAAACTTTCAGAACGGAAAGCATTCTTTCATCATTTTAAAGCTTCCATAAAATTTTGGTACAAAAACAAACTCGTTTAGTGCATTTTTCCTTCAAAAACCCCAAAATTTGCCAAAATGGCCACATTCCTAAAAAGGTAAGAATTTTAAAAGAAAATTTTGGGTGTCTACAGATGCCCCTCTTTGGTGTTATCCCAAATTTATTTGGATAATGTCAAAGAAGAAAACACCCATTTGCTTTTCTTCCTTAGAGACATCTTGAGAAAATGTGATCTCCTTTTGTTCCATGACATCTCTTTTCTTGGAATGACTATTATAAGGAGATTTTCTTTTGAGAGACTGAGACAAAACTGACTTTCATGCCTCTATGGACGACCAGTACATGTATGCCTGTGTCAAAAGTTATGGGATCTATGAACTACTAGTTTAGTTATGGGATCCATGGGCTACCAGTTTATGTATGCATGTTCCAAATGTTATGGAATCCATGGACTACCCGTTTATGTATGCATGTTCCAAATGTTATGGAATCCATGGACTACCAGTTTATGTATGCATGTTCCAAATGTTATGGGATTTCATGCCTATAAATGGTAGCTGCTTCAAATGGGATGACTTTTTTTTTTTTTTTTTTTTTTTTTTTTTTTTTTTTTTTTTTTTTTTTTTTTTTTTTTTTTTTTTTTTTTTTCTTTTTTTTTTTTTTCTCTTTTTTTTCACACTTTTTTTTTTTTTTTTTTTTTTTTTTTTTTTTTTTTTTTTTTTTTTTATTTGGGTCGCCATTTTCCTAGTGGATGTGGGCCTCTATGATGGATGATTTTCAGAACTAGGTCCCCTACCTTGAAATCACGAGCTTTCATGTGTTTTTCATAGTGCCTAGCTATCCTTTGCCTATATGCATATGCATGATTCATGGCAAGAAGTCTTTTTTCATCAATAAGGTCAAGCTCGGCCAACCTGGCTTATTGTAGAGTTTCTATAGGTAGGTCCAATGCTAAAGCAGTATGGTATGAATGCAGTTTGGCATGGACGGGTAATATGGCACTTGTACCATAAACTAATTCAAATGGTGTAGTGTTTGTGGGTGTGCGAATGGATGTCCTATAAGCCCACAGAGCCTCATCTAATTTCTCATGCCATGCCCTACCCTTTTCTAAAGTCTTTTCTATTATGCTTATGAGGGTCTTATTGGTAGCTTCGGATTGACCGTTACCTTGGGGATAGTAGGGTGATGAAAAATGCTGGGTAATCCCATAGGTTCTACATAATTTCTCGACTTTTTCATTCTTAAAGGGAGTGCCATTATCTGAAACCAAATCCCTTGGGATTCCAAATCTAGTAAGTATATTCTTCTTAATGAATGCCACTACATGTTGCCCTTGGATGTTAGCCAAGGAAGTAGCTTCAACCCATTTAGAAAAATATTCTGTTGCTCCTAAAATGAATCTATGCCCATTTGAGGCGACGGGTGAAATAGGTCCTATGATGTCAAATGCCCACATGGTGAAGGGCCATGGACTCACGACTGAATGCAATGCTGATGATGGAATATGGATGGCGTTCCCATGTACCTGACATTGGTGACACTTCCTAACATGTTGGTGACAATCCTGCTTTAGTGTGGACCAAAAATACCCTGCTCTAAGTATTTTCATTGCCATCATATTAGCATTGACATGACCTCCACATTC
Organism: Brasenia schreberi; assembly: GCA_036023115.1. NCBI lineage: Eukaryota > Viridiplantae > Streptophyta > Magnoliopsida > Nymphaeales > Cabombaceae > Brasenia > Brasenia schreberi. The sequence continues at coordinate 1,256,978 of JAYKKT010000067.1, forward strand.
CCCATCGTGGAATTCATGCATGATTACCTTAGCCTCTTCGTCATCTATACACCTCAACAAAATCCCAGTGAAGCTTTTCTTATAAAGGACACCTCCCAAGATAACATATCGGGTTGAAACTTTCCTTATAAAAATTTTATCTTTAGGGGAAGCAAAATCAGGAAAACTTCCATTTTCTAAAAAGTTTCTAATATCATAAAACCAGGGTTTTTCATTGCTATTTTGGTCATTTTGGCAGGTTTCAAAACTGTGTGTGGATGGATTAGGCAGGTGGACGATTTCTAAAAATCTAGCTCCCGTAAAGGGGTCTATTTTTATGGAAGATCCTAGTGATGACAGGGCGTCTGCCACACTATTATCCTCCCTACCTATGTGAGTGAGTGTGCATTCTTGGAAAGAGCTAACCAATTGGATAGATAATTCAAAGTAGGGAGTCAACTTCTCATTCTTAACTTGCCAAATTTTTGAAACTTGATTTATAACAAGCATGGAATCTCCAAAAATTTCCACTCGCGATGCCCCTAGATTTTTCAAAACTTTTAGGCCTTGTATGAGTGCTTCATATTCAGCCACATTATTGGTACATGGGAAATCTAATCGAAAAGCCATTGGGATTTCAGCCTTTTCAGGGGATATGAGCAAGATTCCCACACCTGCTCCATGTTGATTTCTTGACCCATCAAAATACATTTTCCATACTTGGTTATTATTGAAATGATTTGATAAAATATGTTTTTGAAAGTCGTGGGAAAAGATGCCTTCATCGGGCATTTTATCATATATGGAATACATATCTTTCAAAGGTAAGTCAGCAACATGGTCGGCCAAGGCCTGCCCCTTGATAGAACTTTGGTGATGGAATTTTAAATCATATTCCATCAAAAGAAGTTGCCATTTACCGAGCCTACCTGTTAAGATAGGTTTTTCGAAAAGATGTTTGATAGGGTCTAGTTTAGATACTATCCAAATCTCATGATCTAGGAAATAGTGCCTAAACTTTTGGCAAGCCCATACCAAAGCTAAACACGTCTTCTCCATGGCTGGATATTTTCTTTCATATGCCAACAGAGTTTTTGAAATATAGTAAATAGCATATTCTTTAAGACTATCATTTTCATATTGAGCCAGCAAAGCTCCCAATGCATTCTCATGAATGGAAATATAAAGTAACAAGGGTTTTCCTGGTTTTGGAGGTTTCAAAACGGGAGGGTTTGTCAAATATGATTTTAGTCTTTCAAAAGCATTTTGACAATCACTATCCCAATCAAACTTAACCCCTTTCCTTAGGAGTTTGTTGAAAGGCTCACATCTCGTGGCTAAGTTGGAGATAAATCTCCGAATTGCTTGAAGTCGTCCTTGGAGACTTCGAATTTGGGTCAAATTAGAAGGTGGAGGCATGTCTATGATGGCTCGACATTTAGAAGGGTCGACCTCTATACCTCTTTGGCTGACCATAAACCCTAGAAGTTTCCCTGATTCCACTCCAAAAACACATTTTTGAGGGTTCAATTTTACTTTATAAATCCTAAGTCTTTCAAAAACCTTTTGCAAAGTTTCCAAATGTAAATTTCGGGTTTTTGATTTTACTAAGAGATCATCTACGTATACTTCCAAAAGCTCATGAATTTGATCATGGAAAATCGTGGTCATGGCTCTTTGGTATGTGGCCCCTGCATTTTTCAAACCAAAAGGCATAACAGTATAGCAATACGTACCCCAAGGAGTAGTGAAAGCCGTTTTGGCTTGGTCTTTTGGTGCTAGTTTAATTTGATTGTAACCCGAATAGCCATCCATAAAAGAAAACATTTCATGATTTGCAGTGCTATCTACTATCAAATCTATGTTTGGAAGTGGAAAGTTATCTTTCGGAGTGGCTTTATTCAAATTTCGAAAATCTATGCAAATACGAATTTTTCCATTGCTTTTTCTAACTATAACAATATTTGAAAGCCAATCAGAATATGCAATGGGTTTTATAAATCCAGCTTTTAAAAGATCTTCTAACCCTTCTTTTACTTGGGAGTGGATATCAGGATAAATTTTCCTAAGTTTTTGTTTTACGGGTTTGACTTGGGGGTCTAATGGCAACTGATGCTCTACCACACGAGGATCTAAACCAGGCATATCCTCATAAGTCCATGCAAACACGTCTATATAGTCCTTTAAGAATGCAATGAAGGATGCTTTCTCATGCTCATGCAAATAAAGACCTATCTTGACTTTCTTTGGATTTGACTCACTCCCTAAGTTGACTTCCACAAAATCTCCCCCTACGGCACTAGAAGGTTTATCCAAGTCTAGGACTTTATGGAATTCAGGCAGGCTAGAGGTGAGATCATCCTCATGAATGAGGGGATCCTCCTTTTCGCTTTGATCATTTTCAAGCATCTTTGTCTCTAGGAAAATATCAAAAGAAGACATTTTTGAATCTAAACTTTTCTGGTTTTGGGAAATAAACATTTTTTTTGAGTTTTCATAATTTTCTATTTTTTTGGATTTTTGAAAACAAACAGAAGGGGAAACCAGCATTTTTTTGGATTTTTGATAATTTTTATCATAAATAACAAAAGGAGAAACAACTAAATCTTTGGAAATCAAACATTTTTTTGGGTTTTTGGGTTTTTCTAGATTTTTTTGGTTTTTGGAAATATATACTTTTTTTTGTATTTTTCCCAAAAGAGGGATCTTCCATCAAACCTGCAAAGAAAACACTATGAATTAGACTCCAAATAAGATGTCTAAACCATAGGTCTCGGTTTTAGCGGGTTCTAAGGCACCCTTAACCCAATTGGTTTTGGGTGGTGGCTCGGGTGGTATGGATAGGCTATACCCTAAACCATGGCGTCCTATATTTGGCATGGGTGTAATAGGCTCTAGTTTTCCTTGGCCTTGAACCCCTAATCCTTGGTAAGGAGTATATCCCATATTTAGCAACATCTTCCACGGTTTTTTGAATTTTGAAAATTTTTGATATAGAGGATGATTTTGGAAAAATGAATCATCTATGGCAGGTTTACTTATCCTAATGGTTCTTTTGGGAAGATGGAGGGATTTGGAAAGTTTTGACTCGCCTAAAATATGGACTACTCTTGTTTTGGAAGGTTTAGCTATTTCAGGGAGGTTGGTTTTGAAAGTTTCCCGATTGGTCTTTACTTCCTGGTTTTGGCTCCCCTGATATAAAAGGAAAGGTTTGTATTCCATTCAATTGGGGATGGTCTTCTCCAAAAACAACCACTACCCGATTTTTCCATGGGATTTTGAGGCATCTGTGGAAGGTGGATGGGACGGCTCTAAGAGAGTGTATCCATGGTCTTCCTAATAATAGGTTGTAATGGGGATTTATATCCAAGACATGGAATAATCCCTCGTGAGGTATTTGTCCGACTTTCATGGGTAACTTTATGGAGCCTAAGGGGTTGGATGGGTTCCCATCATATCCTGTAATGGTTATGGGACTTGGTTCAAGCATAGAGGTAGAGATTCCTATTTGGAAAGCCACATGGAGGGGAATGATATTAAGGCCTCCTCCTCCATCGACTAGGCATTTACTAATAGGGTAGCCGTTTAATATAACTTCTATATGGAGTGCTTGGTTATGGATCACATCATACTTTCCCAAATCATTCTCTGTGAATACAATGGAAGTTTTTGCAAAGACGGGAGAAACCAAGGTAGATAGGGATTCAGGGGATATCGTAGTGTCGACTCTAGTTTTCTCTAAAATCTCCTCTAGGACTCGTCTATGCTTGGGAGAAATTTTTATCAGTTCCAAGAGAGACATGTTTATGGGGAGTTTAGAAAGATGCATTTCTAGGTCATAGGGGTTTATTACCACACCCTTTTTATCGGCACCCTGTGATGAGTTTGGTATGCATACTTGTGGGGGGCCTGGTAGAACGACCACTCCCTTGCTTGTTTGTTTTGCTAAGTGTGGGGGTTGGTAGATCCTCCCGGATCTAGTCACTTCCTCTACACTATCCCTAGGGCTCATTCCTATTTTGGCTCTAACTTGGTGTCTCGGGACACCTCGAATCACTACCAAGGCTCTAGCCGGGGATGGGTTTCTAAGTGCTCCTCGGATCACTATTGCTTGGGCATTTTTTATTTCGGGAAAGTGTGGTGTGTGAGGTGTGGGATGCACAATATGCACTGCATGATTAGAGTGTGATAGGGAGCATACCTCTTTTTCCTTCCCACTCGTACTGGCGTGGTTAGGGAAGGGTTCTTTAAAAATGGCCTGGGGTGACTCCGGCTCTTCAGACACGTGCAGCTTACCTTGCTCGATCAAACCCTCTATCCTATTCTTCAGGGTGTAGCAGTGTTGGGTATCATGGCCCTTGAGCCTATGATATTTACAAAACTTGTTTAAAAACTTTCCTTGGGGTGGTGCCCCTTCGGGAATCTCTGGGAGTGTTGTGAGACCTTGTGCCAATAGGATGTCTAGGACCTCCGTGAGTGGTTGTCCTAGGTTAGTGTACTCCCTTCTTTCAAATCTCTTTTTATTTTTTTGGTTCTTTTCGAAATCTTTTTGCCCTGAAGGTTTTGGGGGTCCTGCTAAACCTTGCTCTACTCGAACATTAGCCACTTTTGGTACTTTTATCCCTCCCTCTGGTGCATGTGGCCCATATGCCCTAGGTTTTTCAAATTTTTTTGAAAAACTTTTTCCTTTCCATAAATCTTCATAAGTTCCCTTTTTCAAATTGGTCTCGAAAAGGGAAGCTTTCTTGATCAATTTTTGGAAAGTAGAAATCTCATGTAAGGAAAGGAGGACTTTCAAATCAGTTTTGAAATTGTCTAGGATGAGCATCACTGCGCACCCTTCGGAGATAGGTTCTTTGACTTGCCCCAAGATTGATCTCCATCTAACGATAAACGCGTGGGCGTCTTCGTTAGGGCCTTGTTTGGTGTCCCTCAATGTATTTAAAGTGGGGGTAACTTCAACATTGTGCGAAAATCTTTGCATAAAACAGTTGGCTAATTCTTCAAAATCGGCAAACTGGCTTAAGTCATAAGAGGCCAACCATTTTGCAGCACTCCCTTTTAAAGAATGAGGGAACCAATAGACCCACTTAGAGGAGTCTTTCTTCTTTTTATAGGCACTTCGGGAGTAAAGTTGGAGATGAGACCTAGGGTCTCCGTTTCCATCATAACGGTGGAAGCTGGGTATCTCATCATCACTATCGGTTTGGTAATCGAAAGGTAGGAAATCTGATAAGGCATAGGATTTTTTTTCATGTTTTTGGTTTTTCAAAAGTTGATGTAGAGCCTTTTGATCTTTCATGGTGAAGGATTCGGGTTCAAGTTCTTCTTCAATTTTGGAAACGACCCTAGGCTTCCTACAGTGGTTTGATTTCCTATTCGTTTTGGTTTTCCTATCATGGGAAGAGCAGGATTCGACTGCTTCAGCTTCTTGGCTTAAAGCGTCAATTTCTTCTCTTAGTACCTTTATTCCCTCCCTTAGGGTAGCGAACCTGTCTCCTTTTGAAAAGCTTTTTGAAATTTTGTTTGAGCAGCGGCTGGTAGAGCGGGAGACCCGACTGGATACCTCACAAAATCCTTCTGAGCTCGACATGATCAACCTGTTTAAGCCAACTTATCACAAACCTGAAAATTGAATTAGTATAATGGATTCAAACAAAATTTCAAAGTCTCAAGTCCCACCGGGCGTGCCAAATCTGTAGACGTGATTTTATTTCAAATCGTGGAATTTGAAATCAAACCCTCGAACTACGTCGGGTTGCGCGAGCGTGCCAGTTAGTTTATCAAAACTAACAAATTCTGATTTTCTGACTTCTAAGAACGATTGTGGATAAGTGAGATCTTTTCGACTTAGGCCTTCTTGAACCGGCGCTCAAGGGTCAGCCTAGACGCTTGAAATTTGTTTGAATCCGTTAATTCGAGAAAGGAAAAACCAGATTTTCCAATAGTTTCAGATTCGTGTTTAAGTTCTTGATTTCCGAAAATTTTCAGATTCTGAAAGTTGCAGAATCTGTTCAGTTTCAAAGACCTGTTCTTCGAATTTTTAAAAATACTTCTGATTCTCCAAAAATTCTAAAACTTTTAAAGAATGGAGACACGTGTCTTTAGAATCAGAATATATTTTTATTTTATAATTTTGTTCTTTATTTTCTGAGAATTAAATACAGAATCAGAAACTGTTATAAAATTCGGAACAGCCCTGTTTCTGTGAATCAGAAGCTCAGAAAAACAGCAATATCTCAGCACTCTGTTATCCAATTTCGATAAAATTTGTTAGAAAGATACGGATGTTAGGCTTCCGAAGAATCAAATTTCATCCAATTTCATTCAGTGGTTGAAGAGATATGGGCAAAAGAACAGAGGTCAGTTACTGAACGTTCTGTTTCTGTAAAACGCAATCTGGATTTTGTATAAACTTCACGGATCTAATTGACTAGGCAACACTTCATAAAAATTCCTCAAAATTTTATGTAAGAACGTCTGATATGTCTAGATTATTCATGCAAAATTTTGAAGCAATTGGATTATCTGTTTGTCTATAAAAATTCCGTGATCAGACGCGTGTGCACAGACAGTTTCAGAAACCAAGTTTTGTAGAAAATTTCAGAAAGTTCCTAACGTGATTCTAGAATGAAAATTCAACCTGTATCAGTCCTAATGATGCATGGAAATCATCTAAACATGGATTTTAATTCCATTCATGAAGGAATCATGCATGTTTGTATCGATATAAATGAAGAACATGGGCTCAAGGCCTTGATTCATGTACAAATTTCCAGAATCTGTGCTTTTTCAGATTCTCATGAATTAAAACCAATTTGTGCAAGAATTCCAACCTGTGTGAGTGAGAGGAGACGTAGGAGCACTTCGCCGGACGATCGTCGGATGTCGGAGCCAGGCCGGACTTCTTTCTTCTCCTTCTTCTCTTCCTTTCTCTCTCTCTCTCTCTCTCTCTCTATTTCTCTAAATTTTCGGACTGAACCTCTTGATGCTCGTTGGTTGATCGTCCCTGGTTGATCCCCGCAGCACCTGGGGAAGCCTTTTTATAGGCTCTGGCTGTGATTTGGATAAGCTAGATGGTTGGGATTTGGATGAGTTCGGTTTTGATTGTGCTGATAAAATCTTATCTGAATTGGTTTCATCTTATCTGGAATGTGATCTCCACAGGATCTGTATTGCTGAACTTTATCTTGAATGTTACTTTGTAATTTGAATATCATATGCATCTGATCTCTTGTGAATTGGTTGGGACATTATCTACAGTTGATAACGTTATCTGCATTTGATGATTCCTTTATCTGGTAAGCTTTGAATCGTTATCTGATTAGGCTTTGATTTCATCTGAGTTAGGTAAGCCTTGAATGTGATCTCTGTTGCAGATATGGCTGAATCGTTGTGGCTAGAAGTTGTTGACAACATTCAGTTGGAAATCGTTGAAGGTTGTTGAGGGCTGATCTACTGCTGAGCCTGAGGCTGTAGTTGCGGCTGTGTCTGGAGCTGCGCTTGTTGGTTCACTTGCTGCGTTACGGTAAGACCTGATGGAGAGCCGACCTGCTGCAGGACTGCACCCACTAGTGGTTGACGGCAATGCAGCGATGGCAGTCCTGTTGAGTGTTTGCCCAAACATCGACATTGGTCCGGTGACGGGTATTCCACCCAGATTGTCAATGGGTCTCCTATTGTCGGGCCCAACATCCCCTGCCCTCTATTCTGCTGCATCATCCTCAATTTTGTAGCCACAATCGGATTCATGCACAGGACGCTGCTGACATTGGAAGTAGGATTGAGACCCATCTGACCCATATTGCCCAAGCTAGTAAGTGCACCCATCACCTTTCGCATCTGTGGCTGCTGCTGCTATTGCTGAAGTGTCTGCAGTTGCAGGTTGCTGGAATTGTTGACAATCTGATTAGCAACGTGCGCACCCACTGGATTTAGTTGTGCAAGCAAGTTGTTTGAGCCAAGAGTGGATGATCTTTGTAACTGCAAATACTGCTTTCATCTCGGCCAAATGCATTTGGTACTGTGTTTCTCTTTGTCGTTGTCACAGCCACTGCACGTACCAAGGTGGAGCCGCAGCATAGTAGCTCTTTGAAATTCGTTTTGATTTTGGTGAAAACATTTTTGTTACGTAACAAGGCCAATTTGGAAATTCAGCATGATGAAACTGAACACGTAACATAAGCAAAACACTATTGATAACCACTTCTAAGGAGCTGATGATTTCACATGATGATTTCAACTGAATCTCTTAATATTACACATATAAGAGCATTCAAAGAATCCCCCATTATGTGCGCATCTGCTGTGAAAGTGATTATGTTCATGCCTACCTATTATGAAATTGTTAAGTAAGGCCCATGTTACGTTTTTGAAAATCAACTATCATGCTCATTCAATCCTTTCCACGAGTGTTGGGATATTAAAATTGCTCTTATAATAACATATCAATAGCATACCAGTAACAAATGACGATGCAAATTGATGTATATCAATACTAATTACCTCGATACCCAAACATAACGTAGACACGTTACGAAAGGCATTTGATACCAAACCTTCATTTTCGGAGGCTTTCGTTCTTGCTTCCACCTTTCCTTTCTTTTGATAATACCGACCTTGCCCTCTAGAAATTGGTTTCTTTCTAAACATGAGCGTTTCTTTTTGGAAAGCTCACTTTCCCTTTTTAACCCCCGTTTTCCTTTTTTGGGCACCCACCGTCCTTTTCAGGTATCAACTTGTCTTTTTGATACTTGTATCTTTTCAAAAGGCAAGCTTTCAACATACTTTTCATCATAAATCTTTTAAGGAAACAAAATCCCGCTTTTCCCAGTACTAAGGGCAAAATCGTCATTTTTCAAAATTTTGTCAAAACTCAAAACTTTCAGAACGGAAAGCATTATTTCATCATTTTAAAGCTTCCATAAAATTTTGGTACAAAAACAAACTCGTTTAGTGCCTTTTTCCTTAAAAAACCCCAAAATTTGCCAAAATGGCCACATTCCTAAAAAGGTAAGAATTTTAAAAGAAAATTTTGGGTGTCTACACCATCCACCTTTCATAGGTGTGTAAAAATACCCCTCCAAAACCAAGTTGTGGTAATTCTAGGAGAAAATCACACCCAGTTGCAGGGAATACAAAATTTCCCACGCTTATCAGGTGACAAAATCCATGAGTCAAAACTAGGTGAACCCTTGGTAGCTCATCCCAAACCAAAAGGTGCCGTGCACATAAAAGGGCCGCCCAAGGCTAGCCCGCTCAAGACCATCTCAAAACTACCCAAAGTCCTCCCCAAGTCCATAAAAGTGTTTGAGCATGACATGGACGACACCGAGTTCCAAGGCCATCCCCTTTATAAAACATTTTCAAAATTAAAGAAGCCTTGGAACATGATGTTGAACATGAGTTATATGCCTTATCAAGGCCTAGGGAGCGAAAACCAAGGTCGTCTTGAACCCATAGTGTCAAACATAAACCAAAACCGGTATGGGATAGGCTACGACCCATCCATACCACCTGAACCTCCACCCGTGACCACTTGGGTCAAGGGTGCCTTAGAACCTCCTAACACCAAAACCTATGACTTAGACCTCTTATTTAGAGCCTAATGCATGGTGTTTTCTTTGTAGGTTTGATGGAAGACCCTGCCACATCCAAAAACCCAAAAAAATTAGAAATTTGCAAAATCCAAAAACATTTAGAAAATTTCCAAAACCCAAAAACAATAGAAAATTTCAAAAATCTCAAAAAGAATGTGATTTACATTTCTCCTCCTTCCATTTGTTTACAAAAAGCAAAAAAAATTGAAAATTTTGAAAATTCCAAAAAGAATGTGATTTTTGTTCCTTCCTTGTGTTTACAAAAAGCCAAAAAAATTGAAAAGTGTGAAAATGCCAAAAACAAGGTTTTGTACATTCCATCTCCGAAAAGCAATTTCGAAAAAGCCAAAAAAATCGAAAATCTTGAAAAACTCAAAAACATTATCTTTGTGAAAATCCCTAGTCTTTTGAAAGTGTTAGATGTTCCAAAACCGTGTGCCTTGTCTAGCACTTTCATAGAACCAAATTTCTCAAGAGCGATCAAAGCAAAGAGGAAGATCCCCTCATATATGAGGAGGACCAAAACTCTGAGCTTCCCGAGTTCCATAGAATCCTTGATTTAGAAAAGCCTTCAAATTCAGTAGGAGGGGATTTTGTGGAAGTAAATCTAGGGAGTAAATCTAGGGAGTGAGTCTAAAATAGGTGCATGTTTACATGAGCATGAAAGGACATCATTCATCATATTTTTCAAATCATATGTAGACGTGTTTGCATGGACCTACGAAGACATGCCGGGTTTAGACCCAATGGTAGTAGAGCATCGTCTTCTCCTAGAACTGAATGCCAAACCCATAAAGCAAAAGCTTAGAAAGATTCACCCCGATGTGCACGCACAAGTGAAAGAGGGTTTAGAAGATCTTTTAAAAGCCGGATTTATAAAACCCATTGCGTACTCAGAATGGCTTTCAAATATTGTTGTAGTTCGAAAATCCAATGGGAAAATTAGGATTTGCATTGATTTTAAAAATTTGAACAAAGCCACTCCAAAAGACAAATTTCCTCTACCAAATATTGATTTGATAGTGGATAGCACTACAAATCATGAAATGTTTTCTTTCATGGATGGCTATTCGGGTTACAATCAAATTAAGTTAGCACCAAAAGATCAGGCGAAAACTGCTTTTACTACACCTTGGGGCACATACTGTTACACAATTATGCCATTTGGTTTGAAAAATGCTGGTGCCACATACCAAAGAGCTATGACTACTATCTTTCATGATCAAATTCACGAGCTCTTGGAAGTATATGTGGATGACCTTTTGGTGAAATAAAAAACCCGAGTTACTCACATTGAGTCTTTGCAAAAAGTTTTTGAAAGGCTTAGGCTTTACAAAGTGAAACTAAACCCTCAAAAATATGTATTCGGGGTAGAATCTGGTAAGCTTTTGGGCTTTATGGTGAGCCAAAGGGGCATTGAAGTAGACCCCTCTAAGTGTCGAGTCATCATAGATATGCCTCCACTATCCAACTTGACCCAAATCCGAAGCCTCCAAGGTCGCCTCCAAGCCATTAGGAGGTTCATTTCAAATTTAGCAACAAGATGCGAACCTTTCAACAAACTTTTGCGAAAAGGGGCAAAATTTTCGTGGGACGATGAGTGTTAAAAAGCTTTTGAAAGATTGAAAACTTATTTGGTGAATCCTCCAATTTTGAAACCTCTAAAGCAAGGAAAACCTTTACTTCTTTACATTTTCATACATACGAATGCATTGGGTGCTTTATTAGCTCAATATGAGGATGATAGCTACAAAGAGTGTGCCATTTACTATATTTCGAAAACTCTCTTGGCATATGAAAGAAATTATCAAGCCATGGAGAAAACGTGCTTGGCATTAGTATGGGCTTGCCAAAAGTTTAGACATTACTTCCTAGATCATGAGATATGATTAGTGTCTAAGCTTGATCCAATCAAGCACTTGTTTGAAAAACCTATCCTAACGGGTAGGCTTGGTAAATGGCAACTCCTCTTAATGGAATATGACTTGAAATATCACCACCAAACCTCCATTAAGGGGCAAGCCCTAGCCGATCATGTGGCCGAGTTCCCCTTGGAAGAAACTGTAGACGCGCAAAAATTCCCGCGTTTGGCTTCTCAGGGTCTGGAGCGGATCCTCTCGTGTGTCTAAGGCCTATTTATATAAACAGGGCGTGCCAGCTAGCTTACCTAAGCTAGCGAAGATATATTTTAATTCTGACTTCTAACGTGGCGACTATGAGCAAGTGAGCTCTTGTCGTCACAGACCTTCTTGCACCTATGCGCAAGGGTCAGTATGTACGCTTTAAAAAATCGAGTTTTGGGATAGAAAAAGCTTACGAAGCGGTTCGAGGTGTTTTTGATTCGGGTCTTTAATATGATGGTAGATTTTAGATCACGTGGATTTGCACGTGCCTAAGTCTTTCTTTTTATCCCTTTATGGGCCTCCTAAGTGTGTGTTATGAACACCACTACATGGGGCGAATTTGAGCGGGAGTACGGGGCTTGCTTCGATGTAATATGCGTCCTACCTCCTGGTATGGCGTAGATGCAATGCAAACTCACGCTACTCCAAAGGAAAAACCCGAATGTAAAGACAATGCCGAAGGGAAATAATTGAAGGGAAATAACCAAAGGGAAACGACCGAAGGGAAATGACTTGTAATGTAAATGCCGAAGGGAGATATGTATATAGGGTATATACGTGCCCTTACTTGGGTCTTGCAAATAAGAGCGAAGGCTCAATGTGGGTGCGTGCTTGAATTGAAAGACTTACACACACGACATGAAATAAAACCCAAATATAACTTGCTGTATGGCCTTGATTAAGGTCTTGGGAATAAGAGCGAAAGCTCAATGTGTGTGAGTGCTTGAATTGAAGTACTACGCACACAACATGAAATTAAACCCAAATAGTATAACACGGCCCTTACTTGGGTCTTTCAAATAAGAGCGAAGGCTCAATGTGTGTGAGTGCTTGAATTGAAAGACAACACACACGACATGAAATGAAACCTAAATATAACTTGCAGTATGACCTTGATTAAGGTCTTGGGAATAAGAGCGAAAGCTCAATGTGTGTGAGTGCTTAAATTGAAGTACTACACACACAACATGAAATTAAACCCAAATAGTATTACACGGCCCTTACTTGGGTCTTTCAAATAAGAGCGAAGGCTCAATGTGTGTGAGTGCTTGAATTGAAAGACAACACACACGACATGAAATGAAACCCAATAGTATAGCTCGGCCCTTACTTGGGTCTTTCAAATAAGAGCGAAGGCTCAATGTGTGTGAGTGCTTGAATTGAAAGATAACACACCCAACTTAAGCATAACCCTACGAAAGTTAAAGTATATATATATATATATATATATATATATATATATATATATATATATATATATATATATATATATATATATATATATATTAGGGGCTGATTAGGCCCGTGTGTGTTCAAAATCGTGCACGACTAAGAGAGTGCATGTGTGTGTGGGTGTGCCAAGCCACGTTATTACAAGCGGGGGGAGACTATGCTCCGTTATTACAACCCCGTATCGAATTGAATTTTAAGCAAGTACACAACTAAGGACCGAGTTAGGCACTTACTAATAGCTGGTCCGAAGATGCTTTGCTTGAGCGTGGGCTTAGCCTTCGCCTTGGGCTGCAAGAGGGGGCTCCGCGGAGTTGAATGACAAGGGGCTGCTGGTCGGGTGCCTTTGGTGCACGGAAGAGACGCCTTGAAGGTGGCCGGCTACTTAGCGAAGGGCTGGTTTTGTGTATGGGGCTAAGGTGACTACGTGGGGTCACTAAGAGAGGATAAGGTTAGGGAGTATGGCACTAAGGGAGACTAAGGGAGTGTCTAATGGAGCACCTAAGGGAAGGACGTGGCTGGCCAAATGGAAGTGACAGTTGGTTGGAGTGGCCGACTAGGGGAACTTGGTGGTGGCGGGCTGCTAGGGTGGCTATGGGTGGAGGATGGGAAGGAAGCTAGCTAGGGTATGGGGTAAGGTGGTGGTGGTTGTGGTGAGGTGATATGGGCAGGTTTTAGGGAGTTGGGTGGAATGGCCGGGTGTAGCTAGGGTGTCTAGGTAGTGGCGGGTAGTTAGGGTGGTTATGGCCTGGCCGAGTGGGAGTGGTGGCGGCAAGTGGCTGGTATTAGGGTAAAGTAGTGGTATGGTGGGTGGCTGAGAGTGGAGAGGGAGTGGAGAAGGAGTAAGGTGGAGTGTGGGGTACTAACCGAGCGGTGGGAGGCGGCGGTTGGTTGAGGAGCAGCCGGGTGTGGTGGATTGGTTGGTTCGGCCGGATGAAGAGGATGGCGACGGGTGGCTGGGGAGTGGTGGAGCAGGTGGAGCACGGTGGTGGCTGGTGGTGGTGCAGGTGGAAGAGCCGGCTAGGAGTGGTGCAGGTGGAGCTTGATGATGATCGGCTGGGAATGGGGGACCCCAAAAAAGCTGAAAAGCCCGCCCACTAGGGGGGGGGGTTATAGCTTTTGTGAAGGGCGGTGGGGCTTGTTTTGGGGTAGTGGTTAGGTGGTCTAGGGGTGGTGGTAAGGTAGTAAGGTGGGCTGGTATTAGGGTAGGGCCAGATATTTTAAATACAAGGGGTTTTGGGTAGATTGTGTGCTAGGTTTAGGTAGGGTGGTTTAGAGGTTTAGGGTTTAGCTAGGTGGGTTGGTTTTGGAGTGAGGTTTAGTGAGGTGGGTTAGGTGATTAGGCTATGATTAGGTTAGGTTTAGGGAAATTAACCTAGGTTTAGGGAAGGACTAGGGAAGTGGGTTAGGTGATTAGGTTGGGATTAGGCCGAGATTAGGGAAGTGGGTTAGGTGATTAGGCTAGGATTAGGACATGATTAGGGTAAAAGGCTAAGATTAGGTGTTTTTGGTTAGGATTAGATTAAGGAGCTCCCTTTGCATGACCCATAAACCCTAATCATATCATGTTGGTGCAGCCCTAGGTTAGGTTTTGGCTAATTACAAGCTTAAACCCATGTTAACTAGGCTAAACCACATGATTAACCCCAAACTTGACATACAAGTCAAGCTTAATTACAACACACACTTTAATCTTATCCTCCCCCACTCTCTCTCATACCCATAATCCCACGTGAAATTCAAGTGGGCCCCACCTCCATTTATGAGAAGGTGATGTGGGCCATGGATGTGGATATTGGATTGGATCTTTGGATCCAAATCCAAATCCAAGTCCATACATGGGTTTGGATTGGGATATGGATATATATGGTCCAGATCCAATCCAAACTGAATTCTGACTCCTTCGGGTTGTGTTCGAAACGAACGGTTTATGCGGGGTCTGACAGCATCAGTACTCCGTCTGCGTTGGGTCTTCGCCAACATGATCGTCCGCCTTTGTTTTCGCATTTCGGAGATGACTTCAAATGATGTTTTGATGATAACAGGGTCTTGGACGTTCGAGATCCTGGGGGTGGGTTCAATGTAAGAGTTGTTGTGCCGGGCTTGACATGTGCTCCGGTTCCAAGCTCTCCTTAGCTTTCCTGGTCCTGTCTGGATTAGGCCAAGCTGCTTCGGGGTTTCAAAACGTGTTTTAAAAAGATTTTAAAGCCATATTATACATTTTTTGAAATATAAAGTTCAAAACATATGTACAAGGTTGTCTGGAAGGCTCCTGGGTTTCCAGACTCAAAATGGCCCTTTAGGGTTGCTTTTACAAAACGAAGTTTGTTTTGAGAAATTCGTGGGATTTCGAGGTGTTTACAGAAACATATCACATACTTGATGAAATGCCCGATGAAGGCATATTTGCAAACGATTTTCAAAACCATGTTTTAGCAAACTGTTTTAATGAAAACCAAGCATGAAAAATGTACTTTGATGGGGCACGTAACCAACAAGGGGCAGGTGTTGGAGTCATTCTCATATCCCCCAGAAAGGGAGAGATACCCATTATAATTCGTCTAGATTTTGAGTGTTTAAATAATGTGGCTGAATATGAGGCTCTCATACAAGGCCTAAAAGTCTTGAAAAATCTAGAGGCAGCATGCATTGAAGTCTTTGGAGACTCTTTACTGGTTGTGAACCAAGTTTTGAAAATTTGGCAAGTCAAACACGAAAAACTCATTCCGTATCATGAGTTGGCCACCAAGTTGGTCGACTCTTTCAAATCATGCACACTCACTCACATAGGGAGAGAGGACAACACCATAGCGGATGCCCTCTCCTCCTTAGGATCTGCTTTAAGGGTCGATCCCACCTTGGGAACCCGATCCCTAGAGATATGGCACTCACCCATTCCATCCACGCATGATTTAGAGATTTGCCAAAACGACCAAAATTCGAATGATAAACCTTGGTTTTATGACATTAAAAACTTTTTAGAAAACGGAGGATTTCCCGAATATGCTTCTTCAAAAGATAAAGCTTTTATTAGAAAAATTTCAACCCGGTACGTAATTTTGGGAGGGGTGCTTTACAAGAAAAGTTTTATGGGCATCTTGTTGCGATGTGTAGACCTTGAAGAGGTTAGGACCATAATGCATGAGTTCCACGATGGAGAGTGTGGAGGCCATGTTAATGCAAATATGATGTCCATGAAGATACTTAGAGCTGGGTGTTTTTGGTCCTCCCTAAGACAAGATTGCCATGATCATGTTAGGAAATGTCATCAATGTCAAATACATGGGCATATCATTCACACCCCATCATCCACTTTGCATTCCATCGTAAGCCCATGGCCTTTTGCCATGTGGGCGTTCGACATCGTAGGACCCATATCCCCCAATGCATCCAATAGACATAGGTTCATCCTAGCGGCCACCGAATATTTCTCTAAATGGGTTGAAGTTACATCCCTGGCTAATGTCCAAGGACAATATGTAGTGGCATTCATTAAGAGAAATATCTTGACCCGATTTGGAGTTCCAAAAGACCTAGTGTCCGATAATGGCACCCCATTCAAGAATGAGAAAATGGAAAAGTTGTGTGTTACATATGGCATGACTCAACACTTCTCATCGCCCTACTACCCTCAAGGCAATGACCAAGCCGAAGCCACGAACAAAACCCTCATAAGCATCATTGAGAAAACCATAGAAAAGGGTAGGACATGGCATGAGAAACTTGACGAAGCCTTGTGGGCTTATAGAACTTCCATTCGAACCCCTACAAATGCCACCCCATTCGAGTTGGTCTATGGCACGAGTGTCATACTCCCCATTCATACCAAGCTTCATTCATTTAATACATCACTTGCATTAGATATTCCATTAGAAACCCTACAACATACTAGAATGATCGAACTTGACTTGTTAGATGAAAAGAGGCTCCTTGCTATGGATCATGCACATGCATATAGGCAAAGGGTAGCCCAACACTATGAGAAGCACATGAAGGCTCGCCACTTCAAAGTGGGAGACCTAGTGCTAAAAACCATTCACCACCGAGGTCCACACCCCCTTGGAAAGTGGCGGCCCAAGTGGGATGGTCCTTATGTTGTGCGTGGAACCACCACTAACAATGCTTATTGGTTGGTTGAATGTTGATGGTAGGAACTTGGTAGACCCTATAAATGTTCAACATTTGAAAAGATATCATGTATAGGGTCTACTCTCTTTTGAACTTCTTACAAAATCTCCTTTGAACTTCTTGAAGAAGGATCAAGGTGGATCGTGTGACCCTAAAC
Source organism: Brasenia schreberi (assembly GCA_036023115.1). Lineage (NCBI taxonomy): Eukaryota > Viridiplantae > Streptophyta > Magnoliopsida > Nymphaeales > Cabombaceae > Brasenia > Brasenia schreberi. Next base: position 1,274,194 of record JAYKKT010000067.1, read on the forward strand.
AAGGGAAATAGGGCCTTATGAAAGGTAGAGTTTTCAAAATTTATGGGCTATATTTCAAAAATCCCCATCTTACAAAATCTAGCCTTGTTCAAAATAGCAAAATATTTCCAAATGGTATATGCTAGTTCAAAATAGGGTGATCTTAGATGAATCGAGTAAACCATTAGGATAAGTCTCTCCCCATTTCGTTTCTCCTTCCCAAAAAGGAAAATTTGGCAAAATAGAAAAAAAAAAGGATATCACTCCAAAAATTTGTCTTCAAAAGAAAAAGAAAAGTAAAGCAGAAAAGAGTGCTTTGATTGAAAAAGAAAGAGGAAAAAGCAAAAGAAAATCCTCCAAAAAGAAAAAGGAGACCCTCTATGAAAAAAGAGAAAAATTGCCAAAAGCTCAAAAAGAGCAAATTTTCCCCTTCTTGGCCTTAAACCACGGGACGCTTCAGAAGGGACCGTGGCAATTCTTTCCCTATCCCTATGACTTATCCCAATGGAGAAAGGTTTTATCTAAGAAAATCCTAAAGTAGGAATAGGATTTATTCATTTGAATCTTATTTTGTTTTAGAATTAGACTTTGTTGTGTAAGTAGGAGAGTTTTGCAATGTTTCCTAGTTTTCCTATAAAAATCTCTACCAAGTAGTAGGTATTACGACCCGAGTAAAGGGAAATACAAAAAGCTGAAAATCCTTGTGATTGAAGTTAAAAAGGAGTTCCCCTTTGTAAAGTTGTGAAAACCTGGAAACATCAAGCCACATAAGGGCTATGATCACTTGGGGCAGTCGACCTTCACAAGCCTCCCAAGTTCGATCCTTGCATGTTAAGAGTCTCTAAAAGAATCATTGTGTGCATATCACTCATATCCTTCACGCATGCCCACGCATGCATGTCAAACCATTGAGTACATGATCGCTATTAGGACCAAGGTTATAGCAGATTGAGTCCCCTTTTGGCTCTAAATCCCCTCTTACTTATTTTTAGAAGTTAGGCACTCGGATGATCCATACTCTTGAGAAAGGTTCGGAAAGAAAAGTAAAAGGGTGTTTTTCTTCTTTGACATTATCCAAACGCAGTTGGATTAATGCAAAAGAGGGGCATCTGTAAACACCCGAAATTTTTAAAGTTTTTCAAAAGTCCTGAGTTTCCAAAAATCAATTTAAAACCTTTATAAACCTTTAAATTCAAAAATACCCCAGATTTTAAAGTTTAAACATTCAGGGAGATACTTTAAGGTTTTAAATTCAAGTTAAAAAGCCTCTGAAGTTTGAAGCGGGTAAGATCCAATCCAAGCCCAGAAGTATGGATCAAACACAGCTCTCCTAGATGGGTCGTGCCAAGTCCTACCTTGTCAAGTGAATCACGTTCGAAATATGTTGAGTAAAGCGGCACTGAAAGCTCATCACATCAAGACAAGCCTAAAGGATGCGACCGACCAAGAACACGAAGCACCAACTCGATGTGGTTCAAGGCATGATCATCAAGCTCAAGCCCAAATAGACGGGCCCAAATCAAGTGGGATCATGTAAAGAACTAAAGCCAAAGATGAAGCCGTGTCCGTGTGGAGTTCAAATCAAGGTGGGAGCCGAATCAAAGAAAGAAGCGAATTCAAGTGGGTCGAAGTTTAAAGAAATCAGCCCAAACGAAACATGTTACACATTGTAAGGTTGTTTAAAACCAACCACATGCTCTAGGGCTACACCAAGCCATGACACCTAGACCAGCCCACATGGGCTGGTCCAAATTGACTCAATGAGGAACTACAAGAAGACGGTTTGGAGCGGATCAAATCCACCAAGCAAAAGCTCCAACCCGCCCCATAAGAAACCCTTAGAACGAGCCCCCCTTGGCCTATAAAAAGGCCCAAGAGGGGGGGGGGGCGGGTTTCATAACTTAGAATATTGGAGAGAGAGGAGAGAGAAGCTCTAGACCTTGGGTGGTATGTGCTAGACTAGGTGAAAAAATTTTCAGCAAGGAGGGACATCCTCTAGTGTGGGAAGAAGGGGAAGTTAGGTGAGAACTTGTGGGAGTTGAGAAGGAAGGCCATCAAGAGGAAGGCCGACTTCATCATTGAAACCCGGTCCTTCACACTCCAAAACTCGTGTAAGATCTTTCTTACTTAATCTAAGTTTCATTCTCTTCCATTCAATTCATTAAATGGGGTTGTATTAATCGAGTTTCATCTCCCCTCGAGTTGTAATAATCTAGCTTTGCTGCAATTTCAATTTCGTGGATGAAACACTACACACCCACATGCACGCCAAGTGTTTGCTTTAATGCTTCTACCTTCCTATATGCTATATACCCTCTATACTTCTAACCCCCTCTATGTCTAAGCTATAAAGTACTTTCCATTCATTTACATTCCAGCAAATTTGGTTTGAGGGTTGTTGCACTTTAATTTCGGGTGGGTTACGCATCATTACATTTATAAAACAGAAAACCAGATTTCTATATCTCTGCATATGTTTGTTTTTGTAATTTTAATTTTTTGATGCTTGCTCCGATTGTCTCGAAATTTGCTACACTGGTTTCATACACATTTGGACAGTATATATAAAATTGGTAAGATTTTAGGGCCGCTCAACCATATAATAAAAACAGATTAAGAATGACCAAATTTCTGCACCACTGTTTGCATAGTCGGATTTCTTGAAACAGATGTTGGGTAAAAGTCTCATATCTCTGTACAAAAGAGTCCAATTTAATTGTTTTTTGATGTATTGGAAAGCTAACATCTATAGCTTTCCAGCAACATCAAAATCATCAAAATCGGATTTCTGAACAGAGAGATACAGACTCATCTTTGAGTTTTTGTATTTCTGATATAGAATTATTCCGAGTCAGTGAGGTGGTCTGAGTAGATTATTTGTTTCTGATTTAATCCTGCTTCAAATGCAGATTTGAAAAAGGCTACAGTCTCTCCACACTACCAGCTTCGTTTGGTAAAATTTTGATAATTTTTGGAAGTCTGTGATACCTTCAAATCTTCCTTAGAAAACAGCTCTGAAAACAGAATTCTCTGTTTTCAGCAGCTTGTGTTTTTCCAAGTATTGAATCCGAGTGCACAAGTTTAACAATTCTTTTAAAGACACTTGTTTATGTAAAAGGGAGTCGTGTTTGCTGTAAAATAAAATTCCTAAGCGCTCAGCACTGACCCTTGAGCATCGGCTCAAGAAGGTGTGAGTGAAAAGATCCCGCTTGCACACAATCGCCTAGAAGTTTTACATTTTTCAAAGATTTGCTAGTCTTGAACTAGCTGGCACGCTCGCGCAAGCGTAGGTGTGGAAAGTTTCATTTCAAGTTTGTATCATAAAATTTGAAATGAGAATTTTCATGTCTACAATACCGACTTTCATAAAAGATCTCAACTTGCTCAAAATCGATTTTCTACCAAGGCTCATTTCAACAAGTCAAATTTTGTTAAGTCCTATCTTACTTGATTCCAAAGAGGGGCATCTATAAACACCCACAAATTTAAGTTTGGAAATATATTATCATTATCATTATCAAAATGCAAAATACCATTGCAAATTGGAGCATATTCAAGTACATTCTAGATCAAATTCAAATAATGACTAAATCATATATAAACACATACTAGATTGGATTCAAATACAAATTGGATCAGGTACAAACATGGATTGGATAAGACCCAAATACAAGGCTCAATCAAAATTACAAAAACAGGTTGTAAAGTGTTCCAATACTACTGCTTTGTTTCAACAAAAGCACTTACAAAGGTTTACATGTCCTTGCAAGAAGACACCTACAAACAAGCAACCTCGTGGCACCTACAAATAAAGACCAACAAGATCAACAACCAAGGACAACTTCAAGGAGAACATAATGAAGTTCATTGTGCCGTAGCCTTAAACAGGACCAAGTTGGGTCCTAGTAATGAGACCTAGCCCAACTCCATGTCTGATAGACCTTTTATTCGTTTTTTAAAGCCGAATAAGATCCCGTTCTCCTTTGACTTGATCTCACTTCAATCCAAACCCAATGGACCCAATCCTTCTTGGATTTGACCCCATCCGAACCTAAGATCTAACCTAGCTATCCAAATCCCACTTTCTTTGCAAACCAAACTCATTCTTAATTGGATATGATTTGACTTAAAATCTGATTTTCACTTGGATCCAATTGAGCCAATAAACTCCCAATTTCGATCCATTCTAAAGACCCACAACCTAATTCATTCCACATAGATTCCATCTGGAATCAAATCCCATTTGTATCACCCAAGGCTCACCGAATAGCTAAATTTAACATATTGAGATTTATTCAAACAAACAAATTTGATGATGGAGGAGATCAACTCTTGCTCGACAGAACAAGAAGAACTTCAATGAAAAGAATCCAAATGGGCCCACATCATAAATCATGAGGAGAGCATTAGGAGGTATTCCACTTTTTAAGTTTACCTCTAAATTATTTTTTCTTTCTTCCTATTAAGAGGATCATATCATGGATCTAGGTCTTATGGAACCAAAAATTTGCATACAAGCCAAAATTATGCTAAAAAAACTTCACATAATATTTGTCACATGATATTTATTATTTCCGTAAAAGTCTATAAATAGGCATGTGCAATCATAGTTCTTTCTTCTTTTATTTTCCCTAGGAGAAGTAGCATAACCCTTTTATCTTCCTAAACACATTGAGTGCCTATGCAACCCTTTTGGCAACCGAGATACACATAAACGAATTCTTTGAGATCTATTTCATCACCTGACGAATTCTTTGAGATCTATTTCATCACCTGATATCTTATCCATTCTTGTTTCCTCTAGAGAACGAGTTCTCCGACACACCCTTTGTTTTCTAGCATTTTACTCGCATATACTATGTTTTGTCATTCATGTGGAATTGTTGCTTCAAATGGAAACACATCTTTGGCATACTCAATAGGACCTACACGAATATTTGTTGGTTTCCCACTTTATGCTAACTTGATTCAATCGAGTTTATCCCATGGCATCTTCAAGCACAAATGCTAATCATTCATCGCTATAACAAAGGTAGGGCTTATGGGCTCCTAGTCTGAATGATCGAGTGGGTCACCCACCACCCTAATAATGAGAGAACATGTTAGCTATGCCTCATGTTCAATTAAATGAAGATGTTATCGAACATCCCTCGACCATCCGTAGCTTAAGGACCTAAGTTGCAATACAGATGAGTCAATATGGCAAGGCGTCTCAGTTTCATCCTTTCAAATAATTGCTACTATTCAACCCAATGTTTTCTCGATGCCATCTAATATTTCAAGGGTACTTACCAAATGTTGGAGTCACTTATCTAGGATCTCATCCTATGGTTCCTCCAGTTGCACTAAACTTCATGGTAGCCCAAATGAGGGTGGGCATTTCATTATCAATACAACCACTGAATAGATTTTAGGCCCCTAGTTCCCTCACTTCATATCACCTATCAATTTGAAGGGTTGTTATTCTAACCTCATCAGGTACCATTTCCACTAGCAAACTCCAGGTTTGCATTCAACAATTATATGCCAAATCAACCTTTGGAGGTATAAGGCAGCACGATGAATCGAGATGGGGTTATCAACAAGGTTCAAAATACTTTTGGAATAGAGCTACAAACTCCTATTTCTAAAGGATTATAAGCTAATAACCTAATTGGGTTGATAGACTTTCATGAATTTCGAGGGGTTTCAAAGCTAAGTTTACTACTTTTTCAAGACAAGACGTTAAATATCTAAGGAAACATTTGCCCGCTTCACTCTCAAGTGTGGGGAGCTAGTTCATAGTGAGATGCACAAACTTAAGCTTTTCATTTCTTTCCTTACTCATCAAGCTTATGCCTGGTACACTATTTTGAAACTGTAAAGTAGGAGTGCTGCCATTTCATTTTGGTTATTCATATGCCTTCTACTTGTTCGTTTTGATGCCTCTTCTACCTCTCTATATTTTATATACCCTCTATATCTCCTAATACCCTCTATGCTTAAGCTAATATGTATTTACATTCATTTCCCTTCAGTTAATGGCTTAATGTTGTTGTGGATTGACTTTAAATTCAGATGGATGCATGCACATATGTTCTAAAAACGAAACTCCACTTTCCTACATCTAACATATGTTCATTGTTGTACTTTTCATTTCTAGAACAATAATCCAAATGCTCTGAAATTTAATACACCGAATCTACACACAAAAGCACATTAGAAATAAAAATTTTAAGAATTTTAGGGTCGCGTAGCTGAGTGAATAAAACTGGAAAAATCGAGTAAATTCAGATTTAGTTTTTGCACAATCTGTTTTCCTACAATAGGAGTTGGGTAAAAGTCTCATATCTCTCTCTGTAGTTGTAAACAATGAAAATTCTCACTTCTGGTTTTTAACGTCTGAAATGAACCTTCTCGTGCCTACGTCGCTTTTAAAAGGGCGTGCCAGCTAGCTTACTTAAACTAGCGAAGGTTTTTGAAATATTTTGACTTCTTTTGGCGATTGTGGATAAGCGGGATCTTTTCGCTTAAACCTTCTTGAACAGACGCTCAAGGGTTGGTTTAAACGCTTAGAAAACTTTTGATCTTTTAAACAAACGTGTACTTTTGAAAGAAAAGTAAGTGTTTCGATGTTTGTATGCCTAAATTGCAGTTTTTATTACGGGGGTTGCATGTTTTCAAGTCTCTTGAGTTTTAGCTACTTAGGCCGGATGGGTGTGTGCATAAGTGGCCTAATTTCAACGTGTTTGAGCGTAGATTTGGGGCTTTTTCAAAAGTGTATGAATGCAAGGATGCACAAAAGTTTTTCGGGTTTGATATGATGATGTGAGCTAGGCTTGAATTGAAAGTAACTCACACACACAACTTAATGTAAATACCCGAATGGAAGTGCAACTCATGCAACTTAAGGGAAATACCCGAACTTGAAAGCAACTCACACGACTTGAATGTAAATTGCAGAATTGAAATATACTTACATATCTAAGAGTGGAAAGGCTCAATGCACGCGTGTGTGTAGTGTGGAATTTAAATGACAAACTCATATGACTTGAATTGAACTTTGCTGAAATTGAAATATAGATATAGTAAGAGCGGAAAGGCTCAATGCATGCGTGTGTGTAGTGTGGAAATTAAATGACAAACTCACACGACTTGAATTGAACTTTGCCGAAATTGAAATATAGATATAGTAAGAGCGGAAAGGCTCAATTGTGAGTGAGTGCTCTTGGTGTGTAAATGGAAAGACAACTCACATAACTGGAATTGAACCACCCAGAAATGTAAGTGCGTACACGACTTAATGTAAAACTCATGCAGCTGGAAAGTATATAAGTATGCTATATCTTATGAGCAACAAAGGCTCAAAATATGCATGAGAGTGTAGAGCAAGTGCTCGAGTACTTTTTGTGTGCGAGTGTGAAATGTAAATGACAAACTCACACGACATGAATGTAACAACCCGAATTGAATTGCAACTCACACAGCTTTCACTAAAGTAAATACCCAAAGGGAAATATATACTTTAGCTTAAGAGCGAAAAGGCTCAATGTGTGTGCAATCGTGTGCAATTAAGAGCGAAAAGGCTCAAGTGCACGTGAGTGTCTTGTGTACATCTAAGAGCAATATAACTCAAGTGTATGTGTGTGCTTTGTATATCAAGCACCAATATTACATTTCGGGGGGGAGGCCACGCTCCATTATTATAACCCCGTATCGAATTGAATTAAATTTGAAATGAATAAGGTAAAAACCGAATTTAAACACTTACAAGTTGTCGACTTTTTCTCTCAACGTGTTTGGGTTTGTCCGCCTTGGTAGCCAAGAGATGGGTCTCCCTAGGTGGGCTTAGACATGAAGGTGTTAGGTTTAGGGTATGCTTGGGAGTATGGCTTAAGATAGGCTATGCTCGGCCAAGGCGCGGGTTGGCTAAGGCAGGTCATGGCAAGGTGTGGCCCTAGTCGAGTCTAGGTCGGTTTTGGGCCATGGGAGTTGGGTAGGTCACGGCTAAGGTGTGGGGTGTTAGGTTAAGATACGGGCAGCAGGTGACGTGCTGGCGCTAGGCGCTAGGTGCGGGAGCTATGGCTGGCAAGTGTGGTGTACAGGAGCTGCAGACGATGTGCAGACACTAGGCGGACCGGACAGGGGCGCGCGGAACAGGGGCGCGCAGGGCGCGGTAGGCGTTGGGAGTCAGGTGTTGTCTAGGAGAGCATAGGAAATAGGTTCAAACTGAGTGCAACTACACTCGATTGGGTTTAGATTTAGGTCGGTTAGGGGGAGTTTGGGTCGGTTTAGGTGAAAGGGGCTAGGTCTAGGCTAGTCTTGGGTTAGGTTTAGTGGGGTCGGTTAGGTGTTTAGGCAAGGTTAGGGTGAGGTTGAGAGACCTACCTCTTGGAACCGGTCCACCACGCAAAGCCCATGCTTCCACCCCCTTTTGCAGCCCTTCTTCAAGTTGGTGCAGCCCTTTGGTTTGAGCCTAGGTTCATATAAGGTTTGAACCCATGCCCTTAATCAAGCCCACAAGGCTAGCCCACCTTGACCAAAGTCAAGCCTACCAACTCTCTCTCTCTTACTTTATGGCCTCCCTTTCTCTCTCCAAGCCTTCCAAGAGCAAGTTCACGTGAACCTCATGGCACCCCCTCACCTCTATTTATAGGCAAATGAGGTGGGTCTAGGGTATGGATATTGGATTTAGATTTTGAGATCCGAATCATATCCAAACACTATTTGGGTCTGGATCTAGATATTTGGGTCCAGATCCAATCCAAATTTTCATTTCTTCAGTCCTTCTTCGCGTTTTGAGATGGATAGTTTCTGCGGGCCATGGCTTCATCAGTACGCCGTCTTGAGCTGGGTCTTCCCCAACCTTTTCGTCCGAACTCCTTCTCACCTTTCTGAACTTCGTTTGAGTTGATTTTTGTTGTTTCAGGCTTCGATTTCTGATGATTTCATGGATGCTTTTGGCTTGGTATTTGATGTTGCGGGCTTGAAGTCTACTTCTGGTCTGGGCTCTCCTTTTGCCTTTTGATCCTGCTTTTGTTAGGCCAGGCTCTATACTGGACCTTTGAACCTATTTTTGGGGTTGCTTTTGATCAGGCTTCACCTGTTTGTTTCAGACTTTTACAAAATTGAGACTTGGCCCGAGTTTGAGAAATTCATATTTCGAACAGGGTTTTAAACAGAAGTTAAAGCTTTTTGCAACTCCTGGGTTTTTGAAAACTCAAAATTTGGTTTCGGAATGAGCTTTCCAAACCAGGTGTTTGTTTTGGAAAATTGTTTGATTTTGGGGTGTTTACAGTAGTAAACCAAATTTGATAAAATTAGTTCATCGGAAAGCTGATATCCATAACTTTTTGGCAAGACTAAAATCATAGAATTTGGAGTTCTTTACACCGAGATACAGAGGTTTCTTTGGGTCTTTGTGTTTTTGTAACAGAATGTCCTGAAACTGCTGAGTAGAGGTCGGTTACTAGTTTAATTCTATAAATCCACAACCCCAAAATTCAAAATAAAAATAGTATTAGGATCTCCACATTCCAAGCTATGTTCTGTAAATTTCCATGAATTTTGGAGTTCTCTAAGTCACCAAGAAAAATTGAGAATAAGTTTTGAAAATAGAGTCAGTTTCTGTTTTTCAAAACTTGAAGATTTTCACCTTCTTAACCAAAGTACACGCGTTTGCTTTTATCACAACCATCTTTCGACATGAATTTGGAATCTCACCTACACACATGAAATCTTTAAAGCACTTAGGCTAACCCTTCAGCATCGGTTCAAGAAGGCCTAAAGTGAAAAGATCTCGCTTAGCCATAATCGCCCAAAGTCAGATTTTAAACTTTTGCTAGTTTTTAAAACTAGCTGGCATGCTAATGCAAGTAAAGTAAATTTGAGAAATTTATTTCAAGTCTCTAAATAGGCTTGAAGTAAAATTTTCACATCTACAGAATTCGCACACTCAATGGGACTCTAGACTTTGAGGATTTCAAGCTTAGGTGATTTTTTCAAACTCCACTTCTTCAAAACACTTGGTGTTTAATACCTCTCTTGTGCACAGAATTCGTACAATTTTCCTATGAGGTGTTGAGCTGAGCTTCATGCTCCTCAAGTTGCTTTTCCAAAAAAAAATTGAAAACTTATTGCAAAAGCCAGGAAGGCTCGCTTATTTCCCTAAGAAGGGAGCTTAAATTCATAGAAGAGAAAGTCGTCGTTTTAAGCCAAGAGGCCGAAGCGGTCGAATCATACGCTTCTCACGGGAAACAAGCAAGGGCTCACAAGAAACCCTCGCACACAAGAAGCCAAAATGGTCTCTAGATTAGAGGAGGAACCGGAGTCGGAATCCTTCACTATCAAAGATAGAAAAGCCTTACAAAAATTGTTGAAAGGCCAAACCAAAGAGAAAAGAGCCTACGCACTATCAGATTTTCTACCATTGGATTATCAAACCGATAGTTACGATGACATACCGAATTTCCACCGGTATGACGGAAGTGGGGATCCTAGATCCTACCTTCAACTCTTTTCTCGAAGAGCATACAAGAAGAAGAAGGATTCTTCCAAGTGGATCGATTGGTTCTCCCTCTCTCTCAAGGGAAATGCATCGAAATGGTTGGCCTCATACGACTTGAGCCAATTCGCCAACTTTGAAGGCTTGGCGAATTGTTTCATGCAAATATTTTCACATAATGTTGAGGATACACCCACTTTAAATACCTTGAGAGACACTAAACAAGCTCCTAATGAGGATGCACACACATTCATCGTTAGGTGGAGGTCACTTTTGGAACAAGTAAGAGAGCCCATATCCAAATGATGCGCCGTAATGCTCATCCTTGAAAATTTCAAAACCAATTTAAAAGCCCTCCTCTCACTCCATGAAATCTCAAATTTTTAACAATTGATAAAGAAAGCTTCGCTCTTCGAAGCGAATTTGAAAAAAGGAGTGTACGAGGATCTATGGAAAGGGAGGAGTGGGGCTAAAGCCAAAAAGATTGCAAATGTCTAAGTAGAGCCGAGCTCGATCGAACCCTTCCGCACCTCTGAACAAAAGCATGTCAAGAAAACTCAAAAAAAATTTGAAAAGAGAGAGTTTACCCAGCTAGGACAACCACTCATGAAAGTCCTAGACATTTTCTTAACCCAGGGTTTGATTCATCTCCCTGCTATTCCCGAAGCGGCACCCCCTAAGGAAAAGTTTTTAAACAATTTTTGTAAGTATCATAGGCTCAAGGGTTATGATACAAACAAATGTTTTGCCCTCCAACATAAAATCGAGAACTTGATAGAACAAGGAAGGCTCCATGTCTCGGAGGAACTGGAGCCCTCCCAAGTAATTCTAAAAGAGTCTTTCCCTAACCATGCAAGCACAAGCAAGAAAGGAAAAGAGATATGTCTTCTTCCACTCAAAACTCATGGGATTGATCATGTATTGCATGCGGTTCACACTACTTGTCACACACCACTTTCCATCGTAATAAAAAATACCAAGCAAATAGTGATCTGGGGAGCGCTTAGAGTCCCACCCCTAACTAGAGCCTTAATAGAGATTCGTGGTACTCCGAGGCATACAATTAGAGCAAAGATAGGAACGAGCCTTAGAGAAGGTGTAGGTAAGGTGACTAGGTCCAAAAGGATCTATCAACCCCCACACTTAGCCAAAAATGCTAGCAAGGAAGCAGTCAACCCTTCAAAAGCATGCATCCCTAATGCATCTCATAACATAAACAAAGGTAAAGGTGTTGTGTTAACCCCATACGATTTAGAACTCCATCTTTCAAAACTTCTCATAAATATGTCTATCTTAGAGTTGATACAAACCTCACCTAAACATAGATAAGTCTTAAAGAGAATCCTAGAAAGAGCCAAGGTTAACACATCCATAACTCCCGAGTCCCTATCATTCTTGGTCTCTTCAATATGTGCCAAGGCTCCTATCGTGTTCACTGAGGATAAAATAGAGAGACCAACCAATAACCAAGCCTTGCATATAGAGATGGTATTGAATCACCATACTCTAAACAAATGCTTGGTCTATGGGGGAGGAGGTTTAAACATTCTTCCTCTTCACGTGGCCTTTCAAATAGGAGTTTCCATGTCTAGGCTAGAACCGAGTTTCCCATGGAGCCATTGAGCCATTAGGAGCCATTGAGTTGCCCATGGAGCTAGAAAACATCCAATACATGGGGTTGATTCATGTCTTAGACATAAATCCCCATTATAACTTGTTGTTAGGTAGGCCTTGGATTCATAGTCTCTGAGCCATACCTTCAATATTTCACAAGTGTTTGAAAATACCATGGGATAACCAAGTGGTGGTTGTCCTTGGAGAAGACCATCCTCATCTTAAGAGAATTTGAAACCTCCCTTGTCTGTCAAGTCATCCATCAAGTGATGAGGCTATGGAAATGCCTCACCCACCTCAAGTCGACTACCCCCTAGGAGACCCTCCCCATAGAGTCGTCCATCTCGTAGGAACCCCCAAACATGTGGAATCATCCTCCCCTAGAGTCATCCATCTTCTAGGAAAGCCCAAGACACCCCCCAATCCCAAACATGTAGGATTAGGTTCCCCTAGGGCCGTATGTATCCTAGGGAAGCCTAACTCCTTTCTAAACCATACCTACCAACCCAAACAAACTTATGTGTATATTCATGATATTGATGACACTCGATTCCAATGTCACCCTCTTTACAAAAAAATTTCCAAACTCAAGAAGCCTTGGAATATGATGTTGAACATGGGATATACACTGTACCAAGGTCTAGGATCCCAAAGCCAAGGTAGGTTAGAACCCATCATACCCTTGCCTAACCCGGGTCGACATGGATTGGGCTATACCCCATCCATACCCCCTGAGCCACCACCCAAGACCACTTGGGTCAAGGGTGCCCTAGAACCCACTAACACCGAAACCTGTGGCCTAGACCTCTTGTTTAGAGTGTAATCCATGGTGTTTTCTTTGTAGGTTTGATGGAAGACCCCTCTTTTGAAAAAAATCCAAAAGAACTATATATTTAGAAAAACCAAAAAAAATTAGAAAACTTTCAAAAGCCAAAAACATTTGAAAAAACTGAAAGTTCCAAAAAAATGTTGTTTGTGTTCATTCTCCTAGTCTTTGTTTGGAAAAAGCTAAAAAAATTGAAAAAGCTAAAAATCTCAAAAAAAAGTCTTTTACATTCGGCCTCCTAGTTTGTGTTTTAGAAAAGACAAAAAAATCAAAAAATTAGAAAACTCCAAAAATCTTGGCCATGCACAAATCCCATTTTCAAGTTCTTCAAAATCCATGTATATATCCAAACCAAAATCGTCCAAGTCCATTATGCACAACCCCACTCTCTTGCATGATACTTCCCTTAAAATTAAAGCACTTGAGAGTGATCAAAGCGAGGAAGATCTCCTCATCCATGAGGAAGATCAAGGCTCCGAGCTTTCCGAATTTCATAGAATCCTTGACTTCGAATTCTATAAATCAATCTAGGGAGTGAGTCTAACCCAAAATGTATCAAAATAGGTCCTTGTTTGCATAAGCATGAAAGAGCATCATTCATTGCATTTTTGAAATCCTATGTAGATGTATTTGCATGGACCTATAAAGACATGCTAGGTTTAGACCCTAAGATGGTAGAACATCATCTACCCTTAGAACCCAATGCAAAACCCGTGAAACAAAAGCTTAGAAAAATCCATCTCGATGTTCACTTCTAAGTGAAAGAGGGTTTAGAAGATATTTTAAAAACCGGATTTATAAAACCCATTGCTTATTCCGAATGGCTTTCAAATATCGTTGTGGTTCAAAAATCTAATGGGAAAATTTGAATTTGCATTGATTTTAGACATTTGAACAAAGTCACTCCAAAAGAAAATTTTTCTCTTCCAAACATTGATTTGATAGTGAATAGCACTGCAAATTATGAAATGTTTTCTTTCATGGATGGTTATTGGGGTTATAATCAAATCAAGTTAGCACTAAAAGATCAGGCAAAAACTGCTTTTACTACACCTTGGGGCACATACTGCTACACGGTTATGCCATTTGGTTTGAAAAATGCTGGTGCCACATATCAAAGAGCCATGACTATTATTTTCCATGATTAAATCCATGAGCTCTTGGAAGTATACGTGGATGATCTTTTGGTAAAATCAAAGACCCGATGCACATACATAGAATCTTTTCAAAAAGTTTTCGAAAGACTTAGGCTTTATAAAATGAAGTTAAACCCTCAAAAGTGTGTTTTTGGAGTGAAATCGGGGAAACTCTTAGGGTTCATGGTAATCCAATGGGGCACAAAAGTCGACCCCTCTAAGTGTTGAGCCATCATAGACATGCATCCACCCTCCAACTTGACCCAAATCTGAAGCCTCCAAGGTCGGCTCCAAGCAATTAGGAGATTCATCTCCAACCAAGCAATAAGATGTGAACCTTTCAATAGGCTTTTGAGAAAAGGGGTAAAATTTGAAATGGACTAAGTCTAGGCTAGGTTTGGGTTAGGTTTAGGGACCTACCTCTTGAAGCCAAGTCCACCATGCGCAACCCTTGTCCATGCTGTCCATCAAGTTGGTGCAGCCCCATGGTTAGTCTAGGTTCACAAGATTTGAACCCACACCCTTGATCAAGCCCACATGGCTAACCCACTTACAAAGTCAAGCCCACCATTCTTCTCTCTCTTACTTTATGCTCTCCCCAAGCCTCTCCCAAGCAAGTTCACATGAACTTTCACCCCCCCCTTGCTTCTATTTATAGGCAAGGGGGTGGGTCTTGGGTTTGGATCTTGGATTTGGTTTTTATGATCCAAATCCGATCCAAACACTATTTGGGTCTGGATCTGGATATTTATGTCCAGATCCAATCCAAAATTTTGTTTCTTTAGTCCTTCTTTGTGTTTTGAGACGGGCAGTTTTCACGGGCCCTGGCTTCATCAGTGCTCCGTCTTGGGCTGAGTTTTTCCCAACCTTCTTGTCCGATCGTCTTCTCACATTCTCGACTTTGTTTTTTGTTTGATTTCTGGTATTTGAGGCTTGGGCTTGGATTTCTGATAGCTTTGTTGGTGCTTTGGCTTTTTCATTTCATATTCCAAGGCTGAAGTCTACTTCTAGCCTGGGTTCTTCTTTTGCTTTTTGGCTTTGTTTCCATCCGGTTGGTTGAACTTTCGCTTTTTGACCTGTTTTTGGAGCTGCTTTTTGATCGGGTTCCACCTGCTTGCTTTGGCTGCTTTACAAAATTGGGACTTGGCCTAGGTCTACGGACCTTTGTTTTAAAAGGGTTTTCAAACAAAAAGTTTAAAACTTTGCAACTCCTGGGTTTTTGAAAGTTCAAAATTTGGTTTGAAAATGGTTTTTGCCAACCAGGTGTTTGTTTGAAAACAATTTGATTTTAGGGTGTTTACAGATGCCCCTCTTTGGCATTATCCAAATTTATTTGGATAATGGCAAAGAAGACATCACCCCTTTTTGCTTTCTCCCTGGATTCGTCCTCGAGAATATTGGATCGTCCCAGTTTTTTGAGAAAAAAACTTTTTCTTTATGCCCGGTAAGAGGGGATTTTTGCCAAAGGGGACTTCTCCTGATGCGGTTATAGTCCTAATTGGGATCATGCATTTGATAACCATGCGTGCACGTATGAGTGAATGACATGGATGTTATGCTAGAAAATATGGTTTTCTAGAGACTTGAATTATGAAATGGTCGAACTTGGGAGGCTTATGAAGACCTACTGCTCCAAGTGAGTTGGTCTTATGTTGCTCGATGTTTGGGGTTTTTCTCAATTTGATTTTAAAAGAGGAAAACCCATTTTAGCTTCAATCACAAGGATTTTCAGCTTCTTGCATTTTCCTTTACTTGAGTCTTAACACTCGCTACTCTAGCAAAGGTTTTATAAGGAAATCAAGAAGCATTTCAAAATTTCTACGCCTTACCCAACAACATCTAATTCTCAAACAAAATGAGATTCAAGTAAGTATATCCTATTCTTACTTTAGGACTCCTTGAAATGAACCTTTATTCACTTGGGACAAATCGTAGGGATGGGAGAAAGAGTTACCACGATTCCTTCTGAAGCATCCCGTGGTTTGAGGCAAAGAGGCAGAAAATTTTGCTCTTTTTGAGCATCTTTGGTAATTTTTTTCTTTTTCTTTCATAGAGGGTATCCCTTTGGGAGGATTTTCTTTTGTTTCCCTCTTTTCCATTGAAGAATGATTTTTCTTTGCAATTCTGCTTTCCTTTGGAAAGAGATTTTTTTGTAGGGATTTCTCTTTTTTTGCTTTTTGCCAAATTTTCCTTTTGGGGAGGAGAAAAGAAGAGGGGAAAGACTTATCCCAATGATTTACTCGATTCATCCCAGATCAGCCTATTTTGAAATAGCATGTACTACTTGCAAGTATTTTGCTATATTGAACAAGGCATTCCTTTGTAAGATGAAGACTTTTGAAATGTAACCCATCTATTTTTGAAAAATCCGCTTTTTCACAAGCATCAATTCCCTCATTCAGGGTCACACGATCCACTTTGATCCTCACTCACGAAGTTTCAAAGGAGATTTCCTCAAAACATTTTTTATAAGGGTATTCAACTTAGACCCTACACATGGTATTTTTTCAAATATTGGGCATTCATAGGGTCTGCAAAATTCCTACTCTCAACATCGATTAACCAATATGCATTATTTGTGGTGGTTCCACGTACAACATAAGGACCATCCCACTTGGGCCACCACTGTCCAAGTGGATGTGGGCCACAATGGTGGATGATTTTCAATACAAGGTCTCCCAATTTGAAGTGGCGAGGCTTCA
Organism: Brasenia schreberi; assembly: GCA_036023115.1. NCBI lineage: Eukaryota > Viridiplantae > Streptophyta > Magnoliopsida > Nymphaeales > Cabombaceae > Brasenia > Brasenia schreberi. The sequence continues at coordinate 1,290,934 of JAYKKT010000067.1, forward strand.
CATGCTTTTCATAATGTCGGGCTATCCTTTACCGATATGCATGTGCATGATCCATAGCAAGGAACCTTCTTTCATCTAATAAATCAAGCTCGGCCATTCTAGCATGTTGAAAAGTCTCTAGGGGGAGGTCGAGCGCAAGTGATGTATGGAATGAATGCAATTTGGTATGAATGGGGAGAATGGCATTTGTGCCATAGACCAACTCAAATGGCGTGGCATTTGTGGGAGTTCGGAAGGAAGTCCTATAAGCCCATAAGGCTTCATCAAGTTTCTCATGCCATGTCCTACCCTTCTCTAAGGTTTTCTACTTATGAGAGTCTTGTTGGTGGCATCGGCTTGGCCATTGTCTTGAGGGTAGTAGGGCGATGAGAAGTGATGAGTTATGTCATAAGTGTTACATAACTTTACCATCTTCTCATTCTTGAAGGGGGTGCTATTATCAGACACTAGGTCTCTTGGAACTCCAAATCGAGCCAAGATATTCTTCTTAATGAACGCCACTACATGTTGCCCTTGGACATTAGTCAGGGAGGTAGCTTCGACCCATTTAGAAAAATACTTGGTGGCTGCTAGGATGAACCTATATCCGTTTGATGCCTTTGGGGAGATTGGTCCTACGATGTCAAACTCCCACATGGTGAATGGCCATGGGCTGACCACGGAATGCAAGGTTGATGATGGGATATGAATAGTGTGTCCATGCACTTGACATGGGTGACATTTCCTAACATGATCATGACAATCTTGCTTTAAAGTGGACCTGAAATAACTGGCTCTAACTATTTTCATAGCCAACATGTTTGCATTTACATGCCCTCCACATTCTCCATTGTGGAATTCATGCATTATAATCCTAGTCTCCTCAAGGTCTACACACCTCAATAAGATGTCAGTAAAACTCTTTTTGTAAAGAATCCCTCCCAAAATTATGTATCTGGTTGAAATCTTTCGAATGAAAGCTTTGTCTTTAGAAGAAGTTAATTCTGAAAATCCTCCATTTTCTAAGAAATCTTTAATGTCTTGAAACCAGGGTTTTTCAGTGGAATCTTGATTGTTTTGGCAAATCTCCAAATCGTGGATGGATGGAGTGGATGAGTGCCATATTTCTAAGGATCAGGTTCCCAAGGTAGGATCGACCCTTAGGGCTGAGCCTAAGGATGAGAGGGCATCTGCTATGCTATTGTCCTCTCTTCCTACGTGTGTGAGTGTGCATGATTTGAAAGAATCGACCAGTTTGGTGGCCAATTCGTGGTATGAAAGGAGTTTTTCATTTTTGACTTGCCAAATTTTCAAAACTTGGTTTATGACAAGTAAAGAGTCTCCAAAGACTTCGATGCATGATGCCCCTAGGTTTTTTGAAATTTTGAAGCCTTGTATGAGTGCTTCATACTCGGCTGTATTATTGGAACATTCGAAATCTAGGCGAATAACAATGGGGATTTCTCCCTTTTCAGGGGATATGAATCCTCTAAGGGGAAATCAACCACATAATCCGCTAGGGCTTGTCCCTTAACGGACGTTTGATGATGGAATTTTAAGTCATACTCCATTAAGAGGAGCTGCCATTTACCAAGCCTACCCATGAGGATAGGTTTTTCAAACAAGTGCTTGATCAGATCAAGCCTAGATACTATCCAAATCTCATGATCTAGAAAGTAGTGTCTAAATTTCTGGCAGGCCCATACCAAGGCCAAGCACGTTTTCTCCATGGCTTGATAATTTCTTTCATTAGCCAATAGAGTTTTCGAAATGTAGTAAATAGCATACTCTTTATGGGTGTCATCCTCATATTGAGCTAACAAAGCACCCAATGCATTCATATGCACAGAAATGTAAAGTAAAAGTGGTTTTCCTTGCTTTGGAGGTTTTAAAACCGGAGGATTAACCAAATACACTTTTAGTCTTTTGAAAGCTTTTTGGCAATCGTCGTCCCATACAAATTTCACCCCTTTTCTCAAAAGCTTGTTGAAAGGTTTGCATCTCGTTGCGAGGTTTGAAATAAACCTTCTAATCGATTGGAGGCGACCTTGGAGGCTTCATATTTGAGTTAAGTTAGAGGGTGGAGACATGTCTATGATGGCTCGACACTTAGAGGGGTCGACTTCAATGGCCATTTGACTTACCATAAAACCTAAAAGCTTACCAGATTCTACTTCGAAAACAAACTTTTGAGGGTTTAGTTTCACTTTGTAAAGCCTCAGTCTTTCGAAAATGTTTTGCAAAGATTCGATGTGTGTGCATCGGGTTTTTTATTTCACCAAGAGATCATCCACATATACTTCTAAGAGCTCGTGAATTTGATTGTGAAAGATCGTAGTCATGGCTCTTTGGTATGTAGCACCGGCATTTTTCAAACCAAAGGGCATGACTATGTAGCAGTATGTGCCCTAGGGTGTGGTAAAAGTAGTTTTAGCCTGATCTCTTAGGGCTAACTTGATTTGATTATAACCTGAGTAGCCATCCATAAAAGAAAACATCTCATGATTTGCAGTGCTGTCCACTATCAAATCAATGTTTGGCAAAGGAAAGTTATTTTTGGAGTGGCTTTGTTCAGATTTCTGAAATCGATGCAAATTCGAATTTTTCCATTGGATTTTCGAACTACAACTATATTTGAAAGCCAATCAAAATACACAATGGGTTTTATAAATCCAGCTTTTAAAAGTTCTTCTAAACCCTCTTTCACTTGAGAGTGTACGTTCGGGTGGATCTTTCTAAGCTTTTGCTTTATGGGTTTTGTATCTGAATCTAGGGGAAGACAATGCTCTACGATTTTTGGGTCTAGACCCGACATGTCTTCGTAGGTCCATGCAAAAATGTCTATGTAGGTGTAAACACCCCAAAATCCCACGATTTTCTCAAATATGCCTAGTTTTGCAAAAACAGCCCCAAAGGACTATTTTGAGTCTGGAAACCCAGGAGCCTTCCAAACAACCTCTGCACATACGTTGAACCTGTATATATGTTTTAAAACTCTATACATATAGTTTTAAAACCTTAGAAAGGTGTTTTGAAACCCCAAAAGTAGCTTGGCCTGATGAAAACAAGACCGAAAAGGCAAAAGAGAGCCCAGACCCGGAGCATACTTCAAGCCCGGCACATCAACTCTCGTATCAAAATCATCCCCAAATTATCGGACATCCAAGCCCCAGATATCAGAAATTTGCTCAAAATGAACTCCGGAAGGTGAGAAGAAGAGCGGACAACAATGTTGGTGAAGACCCAACGCAAGACAGAGTACTGATGCAGTCAGGCCCCGCACAAACCGTCCGTTTCAAAACGCCATGAAGGAATCAAAAAATCAGATTTGAGCCGGATCTAGACCATATATATCCAGATCCAAACCCAACATGTATTTGGATTTGGATTTGGATCCCAAGATCCAAATCCAATATCTACGTCCATGGCCCACATCACCTTCTCATAAATGGAGGTGGGGCCCATAAATATTTCACGTGAAAAGCTTGGGTAGAGAGAGAAAGGGGGTGATAAAGTATGAGTGAGAAAGTTGGTAGGCTTGACTTTTGGTCAAGGATGGGTTAACCTTGTGGGTTTAGCCTAGAGTGTGGGTTTAAGCTTGTATGCACCTACACCTAACCTGGGGATGCACCAACTTGGACATGGCTCCAACTGGGTCAAGGGACCGGTGCCAAGGGGAGGTTCCTAAACCTAGCCCTAAGCTAGCCCACCTTACCTAGCTAGACCACTTAGACCCTAACCAACTAAGCCTAAACCTACCTTAGTGCACCTAATTAAACCCCTAACCACCAAGTCCCAGCCCACCTAACCGACCTACCCTAAACCACTAACCAGCCCCCCTAACCGACCTACCCCAAACTACTTCCCATGCCCACCTTATTACAAATATCTGGCCCATACCACTCCAACCGACCCAGCCCATGCCTAGCCTATATAAACCCCCCTTTCTTGCGGGTTTCACTCTCTCTTCCACTCTCACCCCCCCTCTACTCCCTCCAAGCTCCACCACCGGCCATTCCACCGCCACTCCATCACCCGGCTACCACCTCGCCACTTCAACCGACCCCATCACCTTCCACCTTCGGCTGCCACCCTTCTTCCACCACCATCCGGCCACCACACTCCACCACCACCAGCATCGCCTCCTTCACGGTTAGTACCCCACCTCAAACCCCATCTAATCCTTCATCATTCCCCACCACCATCTCCCATTCATCCGCCACCTAACTCATCCATCCCCTCTCCTGTACACCTGACCAGCCTACGCCTTACCCCACTACCTTCCCTTAGCACCACCCACCTTAGCCCCTACCTGCCAACACCTTCCACCCGGCCAGCACCCCCTACCTGTCGCACCTTCCACCTGGCCAGCACCCCCTACCTACCGCATGCGCCCACCTAAGGAGCTCCCCTTCGGCTACCCAAGGCGACTCACGAGGCCATATCCAAGCAAGTTGAACACGAACCAGCTACACGTAAGTGCCTAACTCAGTCCATTATATGAACTTGCTTACATTTAATTGAATTTGATACGGGGTTGTAATAATGGAGCATTGTCTCCCCCCGATTGTAATAATGTGGTTTGGCACACCGACACACACGTGCACTTGAGCCTTTCCGCTCTTAGTCGTACACCCTTTTGCACACACACGGGCCTTGACAGCCCCTAAGATATAGTTATATTTATATATATTCCGTTGCACGGGTTTTAATTTAAGTCATGGGTGTTGTCTTTCAATTCCACATGCACACACATTGAGCCTTCACTCTTATTCCCAAGACCCTAGTAAGGGCCATATTGCAATTCTATTTGGGTTTTACATTTCAAGTTGTGTGCGTTGTCTTTCAATTCCACACGCACACACATTAAGCCTTCGTTCTTATTCCCAAGACCCTAGTAAGGGTCATATTGCAATTCTATTTGGGTTTTACATTTCAAGTTGTGTGCATTGTCTTTCAATTCCACATGCACACACATTGAGCCTTCACTCTTATTCCCAAGACCCTAGTAAGGGCCATATTGCAATTATATTTGGGTTTTACATTACGAGTCGTGTGAGTTGTCTTTACATATATACACAGCACCCACGCACACGTTGACGACCTTCGGGCCCATATATATATAGTTGTATTTCCCTTCCGCTATGTCTTTAAGATTTGGGTTTTAATGTTCAGCTGTGTGAGTAGTCTTTCCATATATACATGACACACACTTACACAATTGAGCCTTTTCGCTCTTAAGATATAGCCATATTTCCCTTTTGCAATTTACATTACGTCATTTCCCTTAAGCATTGTCTTTCAATTCGGGTTTTCCCTTTGGAGTTGTGTGAGTTTGCATTGCATATTCGCCATACCACGAGTTAGGATGCATATTGCATCAAAGCAAGCCCCACACTCCTATGCACAAATCGCCCAACTTAGGTCACTTACGCACACACCTAGTTGGCCCTAAAAAAAGTATAAAAAGTGAAAGACATAGGCACGTGCAAATCCCATGTGAAATAAAACCTGCAATCATACAAACAGAGCCCAAACACTTCGGCTATTTTTCAAAGAGGTTTTGTTTTAGACGACTTGGCCAAGCGTACAGACTGACCCTTGCGCATCGGTGCAAGAAGGTCTGCGATGAAAAGAGCTCACTTGCTCACAGTCGCCCCGATAGAGTCAGATTTCAAAACTTACTTCGCTAAATTGAGTAAGCTAGCTGGCACGCCCTTGTTATAAAAAATGACTTAGACACACGAAAAGGTTCACTTCGAGGACTAAGAACCGGAAGTGAGAATTTTCCGTGTCTACAGTAGGCTTTTAGGAATGCAATGAATGATGCTTTTTCATGCTCATGCAGACATGTGCCTATCTTAACACGTTTTGGTTTTGATTTACTTCCTAGGTTGATTTTTATAAAATCCCCTCCTACAGAATTTGAAGGTTTGTCTAAGTCAAGGATTTTGTGAAACTTGGGAAGCTCGGAGGTTTGATCCTCCTCAAGGAGAAGGGGATCCTCCTTCGTGCTTTGATTATTCTCGAGAATTTTGAATCCTAGAGAAGTTAGAGTTGATGCATGCTTTTCACAAATACCTGGTTTTGGTTTTGGAATTTCTGCAAGTTTTGAAGATTTTGGGCCTTTTATAAAGAATACTTTTTCTTCAAATTTCTTGGCTTTTTTCAAATTTTTACCAGGAGTTGGTATGTACATGATTTTGTTTTTGGTATTTTCTGGTTTTTCCATTTTTTTGGTTTTTTGTAAAGATAAGACATTTGGAGAAATGTAAATTACACTTTTTTTGGGTTTTTCGCAATTTTCCAATGTTTTTGGGCTTTTGAAAATTTATAATTTTTTTGGCTTTTTGGTTAAGGAGGGTTTTTCCATCATACCTACAAAGAAAACGCCATGAATCAGTCTCTAAATAAGAGATATAAGCCATAGGTCTCGGTTTTAGTAGGCTCAGGGCACCCTTGACCCAAGTGGTCGTAGGTGGCGGTTCTGGGGGTATGTCTAGAATGTAGCCTATCCCATAACTATTTGGATTTGGGTTTGGGAAGATGGGCTCTAGATATCCTCGATTTCTTTTCCCTAGACTGTGGTAGGGCATGTAACCCATGTTGAGCAGCATGTTCCAAGGTTTTTTTTGTTTTTGAGAATTCTTTGTATAGAGGATGACCTTGGAACTTGCTGTCATCCATGGCATGCTCAAAGGCTTTCTTGTTTAGGGACTTTGGAAATATAGGGAGTTTGGATTTTCCTAGGATGGCCACGACTTTTGGAGGGCCAGCTTTGGGCTGCCCCTTGATGTACACGACACTCCTAGGTTTTTGGGGGACGAACTCGTATGGTTCATCCATGGATTTCACGGGGTTGGTCCCGTAAGCCTTTTGACTTGACAAGCAAGGGAAGTTTTGAACTCCCCTCAGTTGTGGATGGCTTTTGCCTAGAATTACCACGATTTGGTTCTCGTACGGGATTTTTACACACCTAGGAAGGTGGATGGCACAGCCCGAAGGCTATGTATCCATGGTCTTCCCAGTCGTAGGTTGTAGTGGGGTTGTATGTCTAAGACATGAAACACCCCTGCATGGGTTCAACCCCCTATTTCCATGGGTAACTCTATGGCTCCCAAAGGTTTCGATGCATTCCCATCATATACAGTGATAACGATAGGGCTTGGGTTTATGGAAGTCAAGGTGACTCCAATTTGATATGCCACATGTAGCGGAAGGATGTTGAGACCTCCTCCCCCATCAACCAAGCACCTGTCTAGAGGATGGTGATTCAATACCACCTCGATATGTAGAGCTTGATTGTGGGTTTCATATCGTCTTTCTATTTTGTCTTCCGAGAACACAATTGGCGTTTTTGCACAGATGGGTGCCACTAGGAATGACAAGGACTCAGGAGTTATACTCGAGTTAACCTTGGCTCTTTCTAAGATTTTTTCTAAAACTAGTCTATGCCTAGGAGAAGTTTGGATTAACTCTAGGATAGACATGTTTATCGAGATCTTGGAAAGATGATTTTCAAAATCATATGAGGTTAAAACGTTTTTACCTTTATCCATGATTTGCAATGCCCTAGGAATGCATGCTTTTGAAGGGCCAAGAATACTGAACACTTTTTTAGCATTTTTTTCTAGATGTGGGGGTTGATAAATCCTTCCGGACCCGGTCACCTCCCCCATACTTTGCCTAAGGCTCGCTCCTATGTTGGCTCTATTTTTGTGCTTTGGAGCACCCGAAATTTCTAAGATGGCTCTAGCTGGGTGGCGGGACTCTAAGCGCTCCCCGGATTACTACTTGGGCGGCTTTTTTTGTATATAATGAGAGATGGTGGTGTGTGACAAGTAGTGAAGCCAGTATATGATGCATGCACTAAACCTTTCGAGGTTGAGAAAGCGCATATCTCTTTTCCCTTCCCACTAGTACTTGTGTGATTGGGGAAGGGTTCTTTGAGCACAGCTTGGGCAGGCTCAGGTTCTTCAGTGACTTGGAGCTGGCTTTGCTCTATCAAGTTTTCAATTTTATTCAAAAGGGAAAAGCATTTGTTTGTATCATAGCCTTTTAGGCGATGATATTTGCAAAATATGTTCAAAAATCTCCCTTTTGGCGGGGTCTCCTCGGGAATTTCTTGGAGTATTACCAAGCCTTGGGCGAGTAGGAAGTCCAGGACCTCTGAGACAGGTTGCCCTAGCGGAGTATACTCCTTTTTTTCAAAAGTTTTTTGAAAATTTTTCTCGTTTTTTTGTTCGAGCTTCTTTGAAGTGCCCGTCGGGTTTGACTCCACTCGGACATTTGCAATCTTATGAGGTTTTTCAAATCTCATTTTTGAAAGTATTTTTCACTTCCACAAGTCATCGTAGACTCCTTTTTTCAGATTGGTTTGAAATAGGGAAGCCTTTTTTATTAACTTGTGAAAGGTGGATATTTCATTTAATGAAAGAAGAGTTTTGATCTCTGTTTTAAAATTTTCGAGGATGAGCATTACTGTGCATCCTTCGGAGATGGGCTCTTTTATTTGCCCAAGGAGGGACCTCTATCGAATGATGAATGTGTGTACATTCTCATTCGATGCCTGTTTTGTATCCCTCAAAGTGTTCAATGTGGGCGTTACTTCCACGTTGTACGAAAATCTTTGCATAAAGTTGTTTGCTAACTCTTCAAAAGTAGCAAACTAGCTTAAGCCATAGGAAGCAAGCCATTTTAAAGCAGTCCCCTTGAGGGAAAGGGGGAACCAATAAATACATTTTGCAGAGTCCTTTTTCTTTTTATGGGCTCTACGCGAAAAGAGTTGCAGGTGGGATTTAGGATCCCCCGTGCCATCATACCAATAGAAATTCGGTATATCGTCGTCCTGTCTGTTTCATAATCCGAAGGAAGGAAGTCAGACAGGGTGTACGATTTCTTTTCCTTGTTTTGCCCCTTCAACAGTTGTTGAAGGGCTTTGCGATCCTTCAGTGTGAAGGAATCGTGATATTGGTCCCCCTCCATTGCAGAGGTTTCCTTGGGTTTTTTGGACTTGCCAGTTCTTTTCTTGGCTTTGGCGAGTTCGCCATGTGACGAGCAAGAGTCGGCCGTCTCAGCCTCTTGGCTAAGGGCGTCGATCCTTGCGTCGATTTTTGCCTCAAATTCTCTGCGCAAGTTTTCTAACTCTTCTTTTTTTATATTTGAGTTGAGATTTTGAAATCTTTTTTGAAAGAAAACTTAACGAAAGCGAGGCTCGGCTAGTCACTTCATTGGAGCCTGAACTAGATATGACTCAACAAATTTTGAAATCCTACAAATACAAATAGGCGAAACATTTTAAACACTTTTTCGAAAAATTTTGCAGAGTTTTATTTGTTTTGCCAAATCTGTAAACATGAAAATTTCCACTTTCGATTTATGAGATCGGAAATGAACCTTTTCATGCCTACGCCGTTTCTGCGAGCGTGCCAGCTAGCTTGCTCAAGCTAGCAAAGATTTTTGAAATATTCTGACTTTTCTGGCGATTGTGGGAAAGCAGGATCTTTTCGTTTAAACCTTCTTGAACCGATGCTCAAGGGTCAGTTTAAACGCTTAAAAACTTCATTTTTACAAAACTTTGAAAAGACCAGTGTTTTAGGAATTCAATGTATGCCTTGTTTGCAAGTTTTATTACAACTTTGGACGAACCTAAGTCTTTGGAGTTTTAGCTATTTAGGCCTGATATGTGTATGAATATGTGGCCTATTTTCAATGTGGTTTGAGCATGATTCGGGGCTTCTTTGAAAGCAAACGAATGCAAGGATTCAAAAATCTTTTCAGGTTTTAAAAGTGATGATGTGAGCTAGGCTCAAATTGAAAGGGCAACTCACACAACTGTCACAAATGTAAATACCTGAAATTGAAGTGCAACTCACGTAGCTTTCAATGTAAATACCCAAAATGTAAAGCAACTCACACGACTTAAATGTAAATCCACACAAAGGGAAATGCAACTCGACATGAAGTAAACTCACACAACTTGAAAATATATAAATATGTTGTATCCTAAGAGCGGAAAGGCTCAATGTGTGTGAGTGTGAAGAGTGGAAAGGCTCGAGTGCTTGTGCGTGCTTTTCGTGTGAAATTTAAATGACAACTTTCACTAAAGTAAATACCCGAATTGAAATATATACTTTAGCTTAAGAGCGGAAAGGCTCAATGTGTGTGGTTGTGTAGAATTGAAATGACAACTCACACAACTTTCACTAAAGTAAATACCCGAATTGAAGTATATACTTTAGCTTAAGAGCAGAAAGGCTCAATGTGTGTGGTTGTATAGAATTGAAATAACAACTCACACGACTTTCACTAAAGTAAATACCCGAATTGAAATATATACTTTAGCTTAAGAGCGGAAAGGCTCAATGCACGTGTGTGTAAGTGTGAAATTTAAATGACAACTCACACGACTTTCACTAAAGTAAATACCCAAATTGAAATATATACTTTAGCTTAAGAGCGGAAAGGCTCAATGCACGTGTGTGTAAGTGTGAAATTTAAATGTCAACTCACACGACTTGAATGTAAATCCACCCGAAATTGAATTGCAACTCACACAGCTTTCACTAAAGTAAATACCCAAATGGAAATATATACTTTAGCTTAAGAGCGAAAAGGCTCAATGCACGTGTGTGTAAGTGTGAAATTTAAATGACAACTCACACGACTTGAATGTAAATCCACCCGAAATTGAATTGCAACTCACACAGCTTTCACTAAAGTAAATACCCAAATGGAAATATATACTTTAGCTTAAGAGCGGAAAGACTCAATGTGTGTGCAATCGTGTGTAATATAAGAGCGGAAAGGCTCAAGTGCACATGGGTGTCCTTTGTGTGCAGTTAAGAGCACGAAGGCTCCAGTGCACGTGTGTGGATGTGTATCAAACACAAATATTACATTTCGGGGGGAGACTTCGCTCCATTATTACAACCCTGTATCAAATTGAATTTAACTTAAGCGAGTAATGTAAAACCGAATGTAAATAAACACTTACAAGTGGTCGGTTTTGTCTCTCGAGTCACTCGGGTCCGTCCTCCTTGGCAGCCACGAGATAGGTCCCTTTAGGTGGGCTCCGACGTGAGGCTTGTGTGTGGGTTCACTTGGGCGCGGCCAAGTAGGTTTGGCTGTGTATGGGCTGGATCAGGCCAAAGGTTTAGGTTAGGCAAGACCTAGCTAGGTGAGGTTGGACTGGGCCATGGGAGGTGGTTAGTCAAGGTTGGTGCATGGCCAACCAGGCTTGGCCGAGTGCTAGGTGCACTAGACTGATTTAGGGGTGGGTTTAGGTGGGTCACAGCAAGGGTGAGGTGCGACACTGCTGGAGTATAGCAGGGTGTGAGTGGTGCGCAGTAGGGTACTGCTGGGGCAGGTAACCGAGGTGCAGGACAAGTTGAGGGGCTAGCAGCAGGTGCACGGTCGGGCGCTGCGCGGGACAAGGTGGTGCGCTGGAGTGCGGCAGGTTGTGGTGCGGGGGAGTTTGATGCGGCAAGGGCGCTGGCTGGGTGTGATGCTGGAGTGTAATGGGTGGCAGGGGTGCAGCCCTAGGTACAGGCCAGGTGTGCTGGTGAGGGTATGGCAGGATGTCGGCTGGGTGTTGGCAAAGGGGTGCGGAGGATGTTGGGATTAGGCGCTAGGGAGATGGGCGCTGTAGTGCGCAGCGCGGTAGGTAGGGGTTGGTGGTGCGGTAGGTGGGTTAGGTTAAAACCGAGTGCAAGGTGCACTCGATTATGGTCTTATGGCTAGGTCCCATGGAGATGGTTCAAGGTTAGGTTAGGTCGGTTAGGGTCAAGTGGGTTAGGTGGGTCAAGTTTAGGAGTTATGAGTAGGTCGGTTTAGGGCTATGTAGTGGAGTTGACGGGTAGGGCTAGTTAGGGGTTTAATGGAGTCGGTTGGTGGGGTTTCAAGGGAATAAGCTAGGTGCGGCCAGCACCTAGCTAGGTTTGGTTTGGGGTATGTGAGCTAAGTGGGTTAGATGGGTAGGTTTAGGGTGAGAGTGGTCCAGCTAAGGTGCGGTTTGGGTTAGGTTTTAGGTGGGATTTAAGGGAGTCGGTTTGGGCTAAGTTAGGTCAGTTTAGGTGAAATGGGCTAAGTCTAGGCTAGGTTTGGGTTAGGTTTAGAGACCTACCTCTTGAAGCCAAGTCCACCGTGCACAACCCTTGTCCATGTCGTCCATCATGTTGGTGCAGCCCCATGGTTAGTCTAGGTTTACAAGGTTTGAACCCACACCCTTGATCAAGCCCACATGACTAACCCACTTGACAAAGTCAAGCCCACCATTCTTCTCTCTCTTACTTTATGCTCTCCCCAAGCCTCTCCCAAGCAAGTTCACGTGAACTTTCACCCCCCCCCTCCCCCTTTCTTCTATTTATAAGCAAGGGGGTGGGTCTTGGGTTTAGATCTTGAATTTGGTTTTTATGATCCAAATCCGATCCAAATACTATTTGGGTCTGGATCTGGATATTTATGTCTAGATCCAATCCAAAATTTTGTTTCTTCAGTCCTTCTTGGTGTTTTGAGATGGGCGGTTTACACGGGCCCTGGCTTCATCAGTGCTCCGTCTTGGACTGGGTTTTTCCCAACCTTCTTGTTCGATTGTCTTCTCACCTTCTAGACTTCGTTTTTTGTTTGATTTCTGGTATTTCAAGCTTGAGCTTGGATTTCTGATGGCTTTATTGGTGCTTTGGCTTTTTCATTTCATATTCCAGGGCTGAAGTCTGCTTTTGGCCTGGGTTCTTCTTTTGCTTTTTGGCCCTATTTCCATCAGGTTGGGCTGAACTTTCGCCTTTTGACCTGTTTTTGGAGCTGCTTTTTTATCAGGTTCCACCTGCTTGCTTTGGCTGCTATACAAAATTGGGACTTGGCCCAAGTCTACGGACCTTTGTTTTAAAAGGGTTTTCAGACAAAAAGTTTAAAACTTTGCAACTCCTGGGTTTTTGAAAGTTCAAAATTTGGTTTGAAAATGGTTTTTGCCAACCAGGTGTTTGTTTGAAAACAATTTGATTTTGGGGTGTTTACACAAAACATTAAAACCTTTCTGGAAAATGAAAGATTTCTCGAATATGCTTCTTTTAAAGATAAAGCTTTTATTCGAAAAATTTTAACCCGATATGTAATTATGGGAGGGGTTCTTTACAAAAACAGTTTTACCGGCATCTTATTGAGATGTGTAGGCCTTGATGAGGCTAGGACTATAATGCATGAATTCCATGATGGGGAATGTGGAGGACATGTGAATGCAAATATGATGGGCATGAAAATACTTAAGGCCGGTTATTTTTGGTTCACCCTAAAGCAAGATTGTCATGATCATGTTAGAAAATGTCATTGATGTCAATTGCATGGACATGCCATTCATATCCCATCGTCCACCCTGCATTCCATTGTGAGCCCATGGCCCTTCACCATGTGGGCATTTGACATCATAGGACCAATCTCCCCAACTGCATCAAATGGACACAGGTTCATCTTAGGAGCCACTGAATATTTTTCTAAATGGGTTGAAGCTACCAACTTGGCTAATGTCCAAGGACAACATGTAGTGGCATTCATTAAGAAAAATGTCTTGGCTCGATTTGGAGTTCCAAGGGACCTAGTGTCTGATAATGGCACACCTTTCAAGAAACTAGAAGATGAAAAAGTTATGTAATACCTATGGCATAACTCAACACTTCTCATCACCCTACTACCCTCAAGACAATGGCCAAGCCAAACCTATGAACAAAACTCTCATAAGCATCATTGAGAAAACCTTAGAGAAGTGTAGGATATAGCATGAGAAGCTTGATGAAGCCTTATGAGCTTATAGGACTTCCATCCGAACACCTACAAATGCTACACCATTGAAGTTGGTCTATGGTACAAATGTCATACTCCCCATTGCATTCATTTCATATATCACTTGCACTTGATCTACCCATAGAGACTCTACAACAATCTAGGATGGCTGAGCTTGACCTATTAGATGAGAGGAGGCTCCTTGTCATGGATCATGCATATACATACCAACAAAGGATAGCCCGACATTATGAAAAGCATATGAAGGTTCGCCACTTCAAAGTGGGAGACCTTGTATTGAAAATCATCTACCATTGTGGCTCACATCCACTTGGAAAGTGGTGGCCCAAGTGGGATGGTCCCTATGTTGTGAGGAGAACAACCACAAACAATTCATATTGGTTGATTGATGTTGAGGGTAAAATTTTAGTAGACCCTATAAATGCCCAATATTTGAAAAAATATTATGTATAGGGTCTATGTTAGATTCTTTTGAAAAGATTTTAAATGGGTCTCCTTTGAACTTCTTGAAAGAAAGATCAAGATGTATTATATGGCCCTAAAAGAGGAAATCGATGCTTTATGAAAAGTAGAGTTTTCAAAATCATTTGGTACCATTTCAAAAATCTTTGGCTTACAAAATGAAGACTAGTTCAAAATAGCAAAATATTTTCAAATGGTAGATGTTATTATGAAATAGGATGTTCTCGGTTGAATCGAGTAGCCAAAGGGATAAGTATTCCCCCCATTTTGCTTCTCCCCAAAAAAGAAAATTGGCAAAAATCAAAAAGAAAAAGATAATACAAAAACTCCTCCAAAAAGAAATCTTTCCTTTGAAAGAAAAAAAAAGAGAGGAATATAAAAACTCCTCCAAAAAGAGGTCTTCTCTTTGAAAGAAAAAAGAAAGAGGGAATACAAAAACTCCTCCAAAAGAAAAAGAGGTCTTCCCCTTTGAAAGAAAAAAAGAAAAGCCAAAGGTCAAAAAGAGCAATTTTTCATCTCTTTGCCTTAAATCATGGGATGCTTTAGAAGGGACCGTGGTAACTCTTTTCCAAATCTCCATAACTTATCCCAATGGAAAAAGGTTTGTCCATGAAAATCCTAAAGTAGGAATAAGATCTATTTATTTGGATTTCATTTTGCTTGAGAATTAGACTTTGTTATGTGGGAAATAGAATTTTGAAATGTCTTCCAAAATTTCCTACAAAACCTCTGCTAAGTAGTGGGTATTGAAACCCGAATGAGGGGAAATATGAGACGTTGGAAATCCTTTTAATGGAAGCTAAAAGGAGTTCCCTTTTGAAAAAGAATTTTGAAAACCCGAAATGTCAAAACAAATATGGGATTGTCTCACTTGGGGCAGTCGGCCTTCATCGGCTTCTCCTCAAGCTCATACATATCATAGATAAGTCTCTAAGCATCACATTACACTTCATTGGCATCACACACCATGCATGCATATACTCATCGAAAGGTCAACCGTGCATGATCATATCTAGGACTGGTACTTAGTGTAAGTTAAGTCCCCTTTAGCTAAAATCCCCTCCTCCATAATCCAAGGAAAGAATACTATGAAATGAAGAAAAGTTTATATTCTCAAGTCAATTTGGAAAGTAAAATCAAAAGGAGTGTTTTCTTCTTTGCCATTATCCAAATAAGTTTGGATTAATGCCAAAGAAGGGCATCTGTAAACACCCTAATAAATTTTGCAAAAACATGACTCAGCACACTCTAAAAAAATAGCTTGTTTTGAAACCTGGCTTTAAATTGAAATTTTTCACAAGACCCTTAAAATGGAGATTTTGATGTTAAATATTTTCACATCAAAGTTGAGGTAAAGCCCTGATCAAATCAAGGATAGGAACAAATCAAGATGGGAGCGAGGATTAAGGCAACGATTGAGCCAAGCCCGCATCAAACTAGGACTGAGCTCATGTAAACCAAGTTATGGATCAAGGATTCAAATGAGAGATTAGATCTCATTCACCTCAAGTTCGAATGGCCAAGTCAAGCAAGGTGGTGGGATAATCCATAGCATGGATTGCACCTAGGCAAGTCAAGTTCTAGTCAGTTGCTCTACCAAGGCGCACATGGCTGGACCAAGGAGGGATCAGGTGCACCATCACATGGGTTGCACCAAAGTCTAAAACTAGCCTATATGGACTCAAGGGAGACCACTCCCCAACCCCACACACCTCATGTGGCCAGCCAAGAGTTGGGTCAAGATTTGGGTTCCAAAAAGTCTCATTTAAGCCCAATCTAAGACCCACCAAAAAGCCTATAAAAAGGCACCTTGGGAGGCTCATTTCTAGTATTCAAGGGATACACAAGCAAGAGGGGAGGACATGTAGAGAGCCTAGCAAAGATAGGGAGGGCTGCAAATAGAGAGAGAGTGAGAGAGGAGAAGAAGAAGAGGACGAGTCCCTCTTCAAACCGTGCATCCATTAGAGGGCTGGTGATTGTAAGTATTCTTCTCCCTTTTGATTTTAATTCTCTTTTCTTCCTATTAAATTTGAGAAGGGATTGTATTAATGGAGCTAGTCTCCCCCCATATAGTAATAAAGTAGGAGTGTTACCATTTCATTTCGGTTATTCATATGCCTTCTACTTGTTCGTTTTGATGCCTCTTTTACCTCTCTATATTCTATATACCCTCTATATCTCCTAATCCTCTCTATGCTTAAGATAATATATATTTACATTCATTTCCCTTTAGTTAAACCCTTAATTTGTTGTGGATTGACTTTAAATTCAGATGGATGCATGCATATATGTTCTAAAAACGAAACTTTGCTTTCCTACATCTGGTATATGTTCATTATTGTAATTTTCATTTCTACACCGATGATCTGAATGCTATGTAATTTAAGACACCAATTCTACACACACAAGCACATTAGAAATAAAATTTTCAAGAATTTTAGGGTTGTGTATCTGCATGAATAATAAGTTGGGTCATAGAGGGTCATAGAGGGTCATATATATTTCCTGATCCATCAAGATTAGAACATATTGTGTCTAGTAAGAGGGTGGAGGTAATAGACAAACATGATTTCTCCAGACCAATTTGCTTGTCGAGTTGCCCCACTTACCAAGCTCGAGGATGTTCTAGTTAAAATCATCAAGTAAAATCATATAGGGTTTCACCTAAGGCCCATTATCAATCCTATCATCAAAGGATTGTCCTGAGTCAACAAGAATGGAAGCCCATTGTTTGTGATCTTAAAGTATCTTTAGGAGAGAGAAAAACTTCAAGATTGATGTTTCATCAGCATCATCGACATCTGCCTCGATCATTCAGGTTCGAGTACATAATAGTTTGACTTCGTCGGATATTTTGTGGGATGAAAACACTCTCCCTTTATGAGGTCAAATAATTAAGCCTCGAGCCAACTATTTAAGAGTTGAACAATGGCTAGAGAATTCTTGATCGTCCACTCAATGCTCATATGGTGGTTGGTCAATTATGCGTACCCAAAAGCAATGTGCTCAATGAAGGACTCAATATAGAGACTCTCATAACTTTGTGGCGAGAAGGACGTCATGCATATATGACGGATCATGCAAAGGAGGCTAAGGTTATCGAGGAAGAGCCCATGAACAAAAAGAGGAAATGGTGGAGTCAGAGGTATCTATCACAAACTTTGAGATACAACATCCAACAGAGACTAGGTTGAATGCATTTAAGTTTTGGGGATCTATAAAATTTATTGTAAATGCATATATTTCATTATTGTCCAAGTTGTCAAAAGGTTACATGCGCATCAATTAGCAGTAACCCAAAATTGGAAGGAGTTGTTGAGGAGGTGGATCATTTCTCAAATGATACATATATATCAGATGAAGACTTCGACGATGATACCTGGCATTTTTTGAAAGGAATGATTATTATTTTGCCAACGAGTTTTGCTCTTGGAGGAGATATGTAATTGGCTCCAGAAGATGACTTCTTGGCAAATGAATATGATTGGGCGACTTTAATCAGTAATGCTAACATCCCAATGGTATTTGAGAGACTACCAGACACAATGGTGAGGCATTTACAACCATTATACATTACCGTAGAGGTGAATGTTCACTATTTTAAACTAGTTTTTATAGACAGTATTGTTGTATTAAACTTACTGTCGAGTAATGCATTATGACAGATCAGGAACACGCCTATTGATTTAATTCCAACGAACCTTAAGTTGTTCGATTTTTGAAGGAAACCATTATTTACCATGGGAGTCATAATTGTCAAGCTGAAGGTAGGATCAAAGACTTGAATTATCCCTTTCTTTATGGTTGATACTAATCTCAGTTATTCCCTAATACTTGAGAGGGATTGGATACATTCAAATTACTATGTTTCTTAGATGTTACATCAAAAGGTAATGTACTAGACTGGCGATAAGTTTGAGGTCATCAATGTAGAGGAAGATCCTTTCACATGTTATGTTAAAGCCTCTGAGGCATTATTCTATTCACCTTAGGTGAGTCTGATCATTGTTACTAAAACTTTTGAAGAGATACAATCATATCAATTAACTACCTAAGGTTTCACTTTTGACTTGGTTGATTTATAGTAAATGCCTATGGTGACTCATGGATAGTCATCCCCATGTCATCATGTTGAACAAAGTCTAAAAGGGAGCACTATTCAATTGTCCTAACTAGAAGGATGAGTTGAGTTTCATCTCATCAAATCCTTTGATTGATGTAAACTTGGCCTAAGAAAAAGTAGTGAGACCGACAAAGATTATTGCTAACATGTCTAATGAGAATCAGTCATAGTTGGTCGGGTTGCTTAAGCAGTACAAGGATTGCTTTGCTTAGAAGTATCATAAAATGCCCAATTTACCTCTAGAATTGGTTGCATTAACTATGTCACTGAAAGTAAGAATGAAACCTTATAGACAACCTGCAAGAAGATTCAAACCAGAGATGCTTCTCGACATCAAGGAGGAGATGCAATGTCTTTTGTTAGGCAAGTTCATAAGAACAACAAGGTATATAAATTGGTTGTCTGATATTGTTCTTATAATTAAGAAAAATGAAAAGCTATGAGTGTGTATTGATTATCAAAATCTTCACTTGGCTACTCCAAAGGATGAATATGTCATGCCAATGGCAGATATGTTGATTGATGCATCAGTTGCAATGGCATTGGGAACTTAAGAGTGGATGGTTATGTCAGCATTCATGGATGACATCTTAACTAAATCCCGAGGACACATATAAGACAGTGTTCCAATGGCATTGGGAACTTATGAGTGGATAATAATATCGTTTGCACTTAAGAATGTTGGTGCCATGTATCAACAAATGATGAATTGCATTTTTCATGGTTTAATTGAGAAAACCATGGAGATATACATTGATGATATTATGGTCAAATTTGAGAGCTTCGAACAACATTTGCTCGATCTTCAGTAGGGTTTCAGTGAATAAGGAGGCAATACTTAAAAATGAATCCTAACAAGTGTGCTTTTATAATTTATGTTAAACACCTTTTAAATTTTTTGAAAAATAACAAGGGATCAAGGTCAACCCAAACAATGCCAAGGTCATCATCAATGCTCAATTGTCCAAGACAAAGAAGGAAATACGAACTTTAATTGGGCAAGTTAGTTATTTATGACACTTTATTACTAACACCGCAGACAAGATTACTCCTTTAACACCACTATTGAAGTTGAAGGATGTGGATGACTTTGTTTGGGGTACAAAGCAATCATTAGTGTTTAAGAAGATTAAGGACGATCTAAAAAAATCGAATGTGTTGGTACTCAGTTTTGGAAAGCTGTTAAAATTGTATAGCTACTAAAAAAAATTCAATCGGTGTCCTTTTCATGCAAGACAAAGAGTACAATATTGAGCAAACTATTTTCAATTTGAGTTGGTTGCTCACTAATGTAAAATCTTAATATTCTCCGATTGAAAGGCTATGTTTTGCCTTGTACCATACTTGTATGAAATTAGACTATTATTTTCATACAACCAAAGTAAAGGTGATAAGCAAAGTTGATATTTTGTATTACCTACTTGTCCGTCTAGCTCTTCAAGGCAGGCTAGTCAAGTGGGCAATCAAATAGTGCCCTTCTGATTTGAATCATTGCCCTCTCAAAGCAGTAAAGGGTCAATCAATGGATGACTTCTTTGTACATTTCATATGCATCGAGATCACTAATCATTTAGAAGTAGCACACAATATGGTAATTGAGAAGACTTAGATGGTTATGTTTGATGGCTCAAGGTGTAATTGAGGTGTAGGAATCAACATTTATATTATTTCCTCAACTAGAGAAGTAGGTATGCTCTCAATGTCCTTGAAGCCATGCATTACTAATAATGAGGTTGAATACCAATATTGGGATAAGAAAGAGATTTATGGTGACTTTCAAGTCATGCTAAGTCAATTATTGGGAATATTAATGTCTTAGTTTGAACTTATCTCTTATATCAGCACACGAAAGATTTGTTGGGAATCTTTCTCGAAGTAAAATCATACATTCCTAGAGATGAAAATTATGTAGTGAATAATTCATCCCAAACCACTTCGGGTCATAAAGCATTATGTAGATCCCTAGTGATAGCCTCAATTGAGGGGACAGAAGAATCTCATTACTGAAGAGATGCATTGGTGAAATGTTTGAATCAGCCCTCACAAGGCTTAGATATTAATACTCAACATAGGGCATTAAACTATACTTTGTTGGATGGTGAATTGTATAAGTAAAGCTATCATGGCTTACTTTTGAGATGTTTGAGTAGAAATAAAGCTCAAATGTTGTTGGATGAAGTTTGGGTTCATCGATCATTACCTAAACTGAAGTGGCTAATATATCAACATGGGTATTTTTGGCCAACTATGCATCAAGTACACAAGAGAGTGTCAAGAGTGTCAATGTTTCAGTCCTTTGCAAAAAGCACCGGCAATAAAATGACACCCGATCATCAAGCTATGACCATTTCAAGGTTGGGTCATAAACTTAATCGAAAAGATTTATATGAAATCTTCAAAAGGCCATACTTTTATAATAGTTGCAATAAATTACTTCACTAAGTAGTTTGAGGCCTTATCATTGAAGGTGGTAACCCACGATGAAGTGATCAAGTTTATCAATAACTATATTATTTTATAATTCGAAATTCCACAATAAATTATGAGCAATCAAGGAATGATGTTCTTGAGAATTTCGGTATTAAGTTGGTACATCCAACCTCATTTTATGTACAGGTGATTGGTCAAGCCAAGGATACGAATGGAGTGATTATTGATTTGATTAAGAAGTTGCTCGAGAATAATCTGCGAAAATGGAAGAAGGTGTTACTTGAGGCCCTTTAGGCATACCGAAACTCCAGAGTCTCGACAACTAGCATGGCTCCATTTCAACTTATGTATGGATAGTGTATACAAATTTTAGGTTCGGAGGAACCCTCAACTTGTATCCAGTCTTAATTTCATGAAAGCAAAATAAAGCTAAGTCTGGGAGGACTCACTTCTTATTCACTTTATTTTTATGCATTGTGGGCCTAAATTAAGTTATTTGTATAATTACCTTCCTGCCTTGACAGTCAAGGGTTAACTCTTTCACTACAAAATTCATGGCTAATAAAAGAGAAAAAAAGATACATACACGCTTGAATTAAAATGTGAGAACAAAAGGGGTCCCTATTCCTATTGGTTTTGGGTTTCAAGGGGTATACTAAAATGGATATAGCCTCTAAATGAATATGTAACTATAACTGGATATGACTAAAATCAATCCTAAGGAAATGATGCCCTATTTAACAATTATACAATAAATGAAATATGCAACTAATTATAAAAGTGTTAAGATACAAAATTTCCAAGGTGCAGAAAATCATAAATTAAGAGATCTTAAGATATAGAATATCATGATTGGTAGAGAATTTGATATGCAATATTCATGAATTTTAAATGTTTTTATAAAATCAAATGTGTATGAGAGTTAAAGAAAACCTATACGAAGGGGATATAATGAAACTAGTTACTACAAAAATACAACAAGAAATATGATGCTACTTCTCTCTTTTTTATGAAATACTAAAGATGTAAGGATTAACCTATAGATGCAAAGTAACTAGGATGAACTATGAAACTAATAGCCTCTAAATGAAAATGGCCTAAAATGGATATAGCCTCTAAATGAATATGTACCTATAATTGGATATGACTATAATCAATCCTAAGGAAATGATGCCCTATTTAACAATTATACAACAAATGAAATATGCAACTAATTATATAAGTGTTAAGATACAAAATTTCTAAGGTGCAGAAAATCATAAATTAAGAGATCTTAAGATGCAGAATATCATGATTCGTAGAGAATTTGATATGCAATGTGCATGAATTTTAAATATTTTTATAAAATCAAATGTGTACGAGAGTTAAAGAAAACCTATACGAAGGGGATATAATGAAACTAGTTACTACAAAACTACAACAAAAAATATGATGCTACTTCTCTCTTTTTTATGAAATACTAAAGATGTAAGGATTAACCTATAGATGCAAAGTAACTAGGATGAACTATGAAACTAATAGCCTCTAAATGAATATGGCCTAAAATGGATATAGCCTCTAAATGAATATGGCCTAAAATGGATATAGCCTCTAAATGAATATGTACCTATAATTGGATATGACTATAATCAATCCTAAGGAAATGATGCCCTATTTAACAATTATACAACAAATGAAATATGCAACTAATTATATAAGTGTTAACATACGAAATTTCCAAGTTACAAAAAATCATAAATTAAGAGATCTTCAGATGCAGAATATCATGATTCATAGAGAATTTGATATGCAATGTGCATGAATTTTAAATATTTTTATAAAATCAAATGCGTATGAGAGTTAAGGAAAACCTATACGAAGGAGATATAATGAAACTAGTTACTACAAAACTACAACAAGATGCTACTTCTCTCTTTTGTATGAAATACTAAAGATGTAAGGATTAACCTATAGATGCAAAGTAACTAGGATGAATTATGAAACAAATAGCCTCTAAATGAATATGGCCTAAAATGGATATAGCCTCTAAATGAATATATATCTATAATTGGATATGACTATAATCAATCCTAAGGAAATGATGCCCTATTTAACAATTATACAACAAATGAAATATGCAACTAATTATATAAGTGTTAAGATACAAAATTTCTGAGGTACAGACAATCATCAATTAAGAGATCTTAAGATGCGAATATCATGATTCATAGAGAATTGGATATGCAATGTGCATGAATTTTAAATATTTTTATAAAATCAAATATGTACAAGAGTTAAAGAAAACCTATACGAAGGGGATATAATGAAACTAATTACTACAAAACAACAACAAGAAATATGATGCTACTTCTCTCTTTTTTATGCAATATTAAAGATGTAAGGGATTAACCTATAGATGCAAAGTAACTAGGGTGAGTCATCCAAATTAGTCCTACCATTTCATAACTTAGTCCTACCATAATATTGCTTTAGCATGAGTCATCCAAATTAGGTGAGTCAAATATGAGTCATGTCATATAGATATGTGCATCAAATATGGGTAGAGCCATGCAGGTGATAGATGAGTGATGTATATGGATGTATGTTAACCAAATATCAAGTGGGTCAAGGTCATGAGGGATGAAACCATGGGTCAAGTGAACCAGTTAGATGAATGTGTGTGATTCATATAACACATAACTAAGCTCATAATTCAGATTTTATGCAAGTCAAATGGATGCATTACAATGTACAAGTCGAATTTCCCAAGTTCATGTTCATAAGATAACTTCCCAAATAATAAATTTTCAAATTCATTGAATATGTCATAGCTTTCCAAAAATATTTTTCTTATAACCTTCAAAATTCATGAATATACAATTCAAATTTATGACTTTCCAAATTCATGAACATATAATTCAGATTTAACAACTTCCCGAATTTTGTGAACATATAATTTAAATTTATAGACTTTTCAAACCCAACTACCAAGTTTTCAACTTTCCAAATCCTTCAACCAGATTTTTTATTTTTCAAATCTTTAAATCGGATTTTTAACTTTCAAAACAACTCAATCAAATTTTTAACTTTCCAAACTCATGAACATATTTCAATATTTCAAAATTTAGAGACCATAAATATATCCAAAAATCAAGTTTTTAACTTTCCAAATATACTAACATAATCATATTTCAGAAAGCCTATAGAGTTCAAATTTTGAAAATTTTGAAATCATCAATATATAATCATATTTTTGAATTCTTGGAAATTATTGATATATAATCCAGATTTCAATATTTTCTTGAAAACCTTTGAATAGAATTCTTTTTTTTTAAGTTTTGAAAACCATAAAATTTAGAATCGGGAAACTTTTGAGAATCATTGAATATAATCCAAATTTTGACAACTTTTGGATAAGATTCAATTGAAAACTTTTTGAATAAGATTCATTTTTTTAGAAACTTACTATATATAGGAAGGAACCTTTTTCAAAATACATTTCCAACTAAATTTATGCATCAAATCCATCATATACATATGTATATATGAGATATCAATACATATGAATATATATACTTACGTAGCCTAATAGGTTCTTTTAAGGTTTAATTCGATGACTAGGATAATGGTTTAGGTCAAATGGATGGACACAATTAAGACTCAATGATGTTTAACAATGGATAGGCTAAGGAAATTGAATTTGGTTTTATAAAAATGGCAAGGCTTAGGCTCAAAACCCATAAATGAAACATGAAAAAGGCTCAACTCAACCTTTCACAACCCATCCTATGCTCATGTTAGGTGGCAAGCATGTTGATGGCATCATGTTGTTTGGGGTCTACTTAAATAGCTATTTTTTCTCCAATTGTTCAAGATTTTCATAATCATCCCACATGTTTTAAAAATGAATAATTAAAACCAATTCTATGAATCAAAACAAATTTTTTTCAACAAAAAATTTGGGTGTTTATAGATAGGATGTGGTGTTACCGATGAAGATTAATGTCATGTATTTGCAGGTAGTTAAGTAGAATAATTTACAACCCGATGAATATTTGTAATCATTAATGATGAAACTCGACTTGGTGGACAAAGATTGTTTGATGACATTCAATAATTTACTTTCTAATAAGTGGAAAGTTGCTTGAATGTACGATAAATATGTTCAATTCAAATAGTTCCAAGAGAGTAATTTAATCCATCCTATCAATAGGCCAAAAAGACCACAATTTAGAAACTTGTGAAAGTCTGAAGAATGAGTGTCTTGGAGTTGTTGCCCTTCTCGAAAGTTCTTACCGAGAATGCCTTGAATGAACTCATCTATCTCGATTCCTGAGGCTTTAGTCACCACATTGACTACCAAATTTAATGTTGTTATGTCATATGCTAGTGTATCAGCTGGATAAGTAGGGTTGGAAATTTCCTAGACAAGCTCAAATTGATGAGTGTTTAGAGAGAAATATCTCTTGCCCATTGTTCGGTTAGTGGAGGAGGACAATGCACGAACCCCTTTCAACAAATCATAAGAGCATAGGAATCATTGCTACTCTATTGTGGAGATTTGAGCGGAGTTGGATATTTTCTTGATGCATATTGAGCTATGTATTTCTCATGAATCAATGGATAAAAATCAGAATTACTATGAAACTCTGAATTGAGTAATTTATTAAAGCAAATTGACCCTAGTTTGAGAACAAAGTTTCAACAAAACTTTACCAAAAAATAATTCCTTCCATTTAAGGTCAACAAGATGGTGACTCAAGAGAATAAGAGTGAGAAATCGAGAAGAATATAGGTATATCTAACATTGGAGAAATCGCCATGGTCAAGAAGCAACATTGAGTGTTTTTCCATTAGCAAGTTGAGAAATGAAAGATTAAATATTCCAAAATGAATACTCAAGAAAAAAGGAGAAAAATCAAAAGGATCGTGAGAAAATAGGGCTTCAACAATAACACAATATTCTTTGTTGATCACTATGCCGTTGGGGTAGATGACGCATTTGTATAGCGAGAACAGAAATAAGTTGGTATGTTCATCTTGGGTTACCTCCCGAATATGCACATTGGCTTCTAAGAATTCTTTGTATGATAGGTTTTGGAAATTAAGAACCTAAATAATGGAGTTTGAGACTATCATAGAGGAGCCCAGTGATGGCATGAATATTTAGGAGGGTAGGACCTATCATACCTAGTTTTAGAATAAAATAGTTGAGTTTAATAGACAAAAAATGTAAAAAGCTAAAAAAAAATTGAGGTCAGCAGGAAAGAAGATGTGGGACAATTGTATAAGATAAAAAAATTCTCACCTATGCCAATCATCGGTATAAACAACACCACTGGATGTATTCCCTAGAAGATCTTTTCTAGGTGCAAAGGTATTTGGAAAATAATCATATCAAAACCACTTTTCATAGAGCAGAAAGGTTTTCAGGATAATCACCTCTTTAATAATTCTAAGCTCTTTTATGATAGACACAACAGGACCGAGAAGGGAATAATCAGAATCATTAAGTTGGGATACCTTGTAACCCAAAGTTGGCATCCTAAAGGGAGTTAGGTTCCCAAAATCCATGGGAATGTCAAGTAAGCAAAAGGCTCAAGACGTTCTCCATAGGAGAGTTTGGATACAAGGAGAAGATTCATAATTTTTTGCAAAAAAAGATGAGAAAGAGTATCACACTTGGTCGTGTTTTATATTGAAAAGAAGCAATGTCCCGTCGATGTTAACGCCTCAGATTGTAGAGAGCGAGCTCCCAAGAAATGTAATTCTTGGCAACACCGATAAAGAATCTTGAGGTGCTCCTTGAGGGATGTATTCTTGCCTTGGAGAATTGAGTTTTTATTGTCAAGATCGGTTACACGTAAAAATATTTCTATCATTTGGGTTGTTGAATTACAATGAGGTTCCCTAGTGTTGGCAATCTACAAGGAGAAGGAGCATATGCGCTCTTGATATCACCGATAGAAGCAAGTTGGGATTGGGCTATGACTCGTAATTCCGATTGGTGTCAAGATATTCATGGATTTCGATGCAGATATCGGATGCTTTTTAAATTAATCTTCATAGTTCGGATAGAAGATTTATGTCTCCCAAATGGTTTGTATAATATACAAACTACAACCAACTTCATTTAGAGTAGAAGGGGAGAAAAGTGACTTGTGTTAAGATGCTCGATCATGGAGTTTATGATCACCAACAAGGCAATGGAAGAAGACTCATTCAATATGATAGCAGCATCCGAGTCCATTACTTCTTATTTGGGATGCTTTAGAGTCAAGTAGTTACGTGGTTTAAAACAAAATGTAGGCCCCTCACTTGCGGCTACATGCATGGAGCCTAGAATGTCATTTTTCAAACCCTCTATTATGATGGGCTTTAATGACAAATTCACTATCTTGAGTCGAGTTTTCGAGTTTTAGTTCTAGTAGGAGTACATTTTTCTTTTTCATGATGAGAAATGAGGAATTGTTGAGTCGAAAAGACCTATTGAAGGAGTCGAGAATTCACTAATAGACACTTATATTGGGATTTGGAATTATTGCTAGTAATTGTATCCATCTTATAGTCAATGAACCTCAATTTGTAGTTGTCAACCAAGACCTTAGTTATCTCCATATGGATGATTGTCTACCAAGAAGAAAATTCTAGCATCTCACTAGGGTAAGGATATGAGTCGGGAAGTATGACGACAAGTTCTTATTGATGCTTCTTGATGAAAACCTAATTTGTGGGCTAGACAACGTGGGTAGTATGACTGAGTGACAGTTGGATTAAATTGAGACAACCGAGAAGCACGACAGAATAAAAACCAAGGAGAAAATATCTTTGATAGCTCAATTTTGTAGAGGTTGAGATAGAGTCAAGAGTACAAAAATAAGAAGTAAAGATATCTCGGTAGGGATGATGGGCCATAGCTGATTAATGATCTCAGGTGGTGCAGCCAAGGTTGGAGGAATTAAACTTAAGGAAGGTCATTGGTTATTGACAATGATTTGTTGGAGAGGAAGTTGTGCAAATCCGAAGTTGAGAAGTATAGATGAATCCAAAATTTTAAAAAAATATATGAATCCCCTATAAGAGTAGAATTAACCGAATGATAGACCATAGCAAAAAAGGAGACAAATGATAGTTTAGTGCTAGATATAATAGCTAAATATACTACGCATACTTGTCATTAACTTTGGTTCCATGAACACGTGATGTAATGGCAAAACCACAACGGTAATAATTCATAGTGTTCATCATTTGTCATTGGTTTGATACTTGAGTGATAACGGAGAAAGTTGTCTTAAGAAAGATGTAATGAGAGTTTTGGGGTATGAAAATTATGATCAGTTAAAGAGATATGATCAACACCATTGATTGAAAGACCTTTAATCGCTTGGACATCTAAACTCATGGGTGTCATCATTCCAAAAGGAAATTAAAAGTGGTTATATTGAGTGATCCGAAAAGATAAAAAAGAATAGAGGAGTTTGTCTTCAAATTATATGACCAAACAAGATAGAATGATGAGGTCATGAATACCCCATTGGACCCAAAGATAATGTTTTTTTATCCCTAGTTCTATCTACCCAATTGATATATAATTGATTGGTTACAGGCAAGGGGTGGAGAAAGTTTGGGCATCAAGATAAATTTGCTTTGATTGAAAGGTAGTTCTCCGATATGAAAGTCAAAGAGGTCGATGATCGATACAATGGTCGGAGGAAGAACAACATCCGAAGGAGAGGCCATGAGTGCAAGAAGAAGAGAATTTCTGGCAAAGATTTCTCAAGTTTTCAAAAAGCATGAAAACTGGGAGGGAAGTTGTTGAATATTTAGATTCTAACAACAATTGAACAACATCCTATGAATTATGCTTGAGAAACAAATGTGTCAGGTTTTTTGTTGTGAAATTAATTTGGTATGACTCATACCCTTGATGTCTACGGATATGGAGTCGTAGATAGCATGCGTTGACCAAAAAATGCATGCGGATACGTGGTAGGAGGTAGAGAGCTTCGTTAAATGAAGCTAATCTTATGGATCATGGGGTTAGTGGACATACCCCAATCGGTGTGGTGATGAGAAAAGTGGTATGAATATAGGAGTGGGAAGTTATTAGAAATCACATAAAGCTTGACACGATATTTGTTGTTTCTGTAAAAGTCTATTTTGCTAGGCATGTGTAATCAAAGTTGGTATCTAAAAATCAATGATACAATCATATTTCTTTCTTCCTTTATTTTTTTTATGAATAGAAGTAATGTTGCCATTTCATCTTCTTGAGTGCATCGAGTACCTATGCAACCCCATTACCCATTAGCAATTGAGATACATGTGGTCGGATTCTCGGAAACCCATTTCATCACTTGATACGTTATCCATTTTTTTTCCTTCTTTAGAATGAGAGAGTTCTTGGCACGTCCTTCGTCTTCCATCATTGACCCGTTTGCACCATGTATTGCAATTATTCATGTAGAGCTATCACTTCAAATATCAATAAATATAATTATTAACTTTCTCCTAATGCTCATCTACTTCTCAAGGTATAAAAACAGATGGAGAGAACACTTTTGTGTCTAGTCCCTCCCCTCCCCTCTTAGGGAAGCCACTTGGCTCGTCCAGGATAATTTCTTCGACCCTTTGAAGAATATTTCAGATTAATCTTTGTATAACCTCAATGACACGTAAGCCTCGATAGTGAAACATCAGTTGACGTACTTGAAACCGAAAACCAAGTCAGTCGGTTGAGATGTTACATCTGACGCTGATTATGGATCGCGAATTCGTGCTTGGGGGTGTATTTTGTGTTATATCATTTCATTCCGTGTTAAAAGCAGGTTAAACACAACGCTACCTAATTATCGTGTCACTTTGGGTGGAAAACAAACACGTGATTTCCAGGTTACATATTGAGTTTTTAACTATTGTCTGAGTTTGCTTGCAATTTTGTGTTTCTGTCATGTTTATTTCGTGTCATTCATGCTCATGCCAAAAACAGATCAGCCTAAATATGGCTTTGTGTGTGTGTGTGCGCGCGTGTATAGAGATCATGTATATGGACATTTCGTGTCTTACGTTACATTGCTACACCAACCATTAATGGCTACATTTTGTATGGTTTTGTCTGCGTCAAACTGGGGGTGGATCAGAGAATTACTGAATCTGTCTTGACCTGGTCTTGCTTAATCGGCTTTGAATGTTGAGAGAAAACTAAATCAGTAGGAGCAACTGAACTTGGATCCAAATGGGCAACCAAGCATATGAGGGTCCAACGTTCATGAATTTGGATTTGGACACGGCCACAATGGCTCAGACTCAAATCCAATCGAAGAGTTGTTTATATGAAGGATACAGATCCCTTGTTAGAGAATGAGAGGTCAAGAAGCGGATCCAAACATAAGATCTCCAAGACGGAATGCTTAGCAAAACTATGACCCTGAAGGACAACCTGATCGAAACACGAAACTAAAACCAAGCCTTCTCCGACTGTGGGTTCAGTGGGGCGCTTGGGTTCATAGTTCTCATTATGCTCGATCTTGTATTATGTTAGCATCTCAGTCAAAAAAAATGTAAGATTAGCTTTTATCATTTCTTTCAAATACTTTTGAGGTGATATATTAACCGTCTACTTTCTTAGGTCTTCTCACCAGTGTCCCGTTCATGTTAAAATCATTTTGAAACTAAAACTAGATCGCAACTTCATGATTAAAATAAACTCAGGCTTGAGTCCAGATCCTATTGCCTTAGTTGGAGTTGGATGAGTTTGGCATGGAATCAATCCAAATTCAACTCAGATTAGACGAGACCCGGTTCTACTAAGATCCAACCGTTGGCACGGCTACCTTGTTGCTTGTTTACTATCTATGATGGCTCAGGCCACACATACCGTACAATTCACGGCAAAGTGCAGTCAATGATTAAAATATATGGGGTTAGCATTTTCCATGTTTCAGGTCACGCATGTTCATGTGTTTCATCTCATGATGTTCAAAACAGGTCAATAGCGAACATGCTCCACCTCTTAGCTACTTTCGGTGGACACAAACACAGACTTTTCAGGTCATAAGTCTTGTATTGGGTATCCTATTGCCAGCAAAATTGTGTTTTAGGTTGTCCACAGGTCAACAGCGAACATGCTCGACCTCTTAGCTACTTTCGATGGACACAAACACGACCTGTTCTTTTGGTGTTGTTTTGAGTGTATAGGACACGAGCTTGTAGGTTGTGCTTATGTCGGGTTTCCTTGTCGTGTTGAGGAGTTTCAAATGGCGAAAAGAATCAGTTGTCAGCTATAATTCCCCCGGAAGAAAAAAAAGGTGTCGCTATCATTGCACAAGCAAGGTTGTTAAGGAAGCCAACAATTTGACCTTAGCTTTTATATTGGTTTTTCAACAGTATTAAACAGACGCACCAACAAACTAATATTTGCTTCATTCTTTCCCTTCATTCAGTATTGGGAAAGAATATAGAAGGGAGAACAATATCATCTAAAATTCTTATTCTCTTTGTGTGATTCTTGGCTGCGAGTAATTAACTTCGTCTTGGTGTTAAAGCAGTATCTATGGACGACAGCAAGGCTTCTCGTATGATAATTGCATTCATTATAGCCCTAGACTCGGTCGCCTTTGGTCTTGCCATTGCAGCCGAGCAGAGAAACAAGAAGGTTCTCTCTCTCTCTCTCTCTCTCTCTCTCTCTCTCTCTCTCTCTCTCTAGTGTAGTCAGGCATAATATCCCCCGCCCCCAAACAGTACTGTCGACATTATGTATTGAGACATACACTTGAAATTATGTCCATGCCTTTGCACCTA
>JAYKKT010000067.1:1327500-1442500 GCA_036023115.1 Brasenia schreberi
TCTAATTTCATGAAATTGCAAACAATGAAGAATAATTTGGTTGCCTCAAAGTTTTGCAGAACAATAATTCCCTTCTATTCTTTTTGCAAATAAGAGAGATGAATTTTGAATCACTTAATCCTCTAAGCCTCTGAGAATGTCCGTAAAAGCTCTTTAATAGATATTGAGAACCTTTCTACGGGAAGCATAACTCTTTGATATGCAAGTCCTCAAAGAGATACAAACTCTTCAACATATTATGTCTTGAAAAGCCATAGTTCTTCCATATAGTTGTAAACACCCTAAATCAAAAATTTTCCTAACACTCTCAATTTCGAAAATTCAAATGATTTAAAACCTTCTCGAAAGTTCAAATGATTTAAAACCTTTTGTTTTAAACAAAAAAGTTCAAATCTTTTAAAAAGGTTTCAAAATTAAAGGTTTTAAATTGAAGTTAAAAAGCCCACATGATTCGATCATATCCGGCGAACAGGTGGGGCCCAATTCAATCCAGGATCAAGCTCAAGCCCGGAAGCAGAGGAGTGGACCAAATCAAGAGTATATCTTCATGAACAAATCAAATTAAAAAAAAAAGGAACAACATCAAAGGCAACTCGAGTTGGTTGTTAAATCAAATCAAAGATTCATTTGGATCAAGTACAACCTTGGGACAAGGATGGACCAGTTTATGTAAATTGGAAATGGTAGAGCTTAGGGGTTGATTCCAAAGGTTTCTCAAACGTAAATCCAGCCCACATATCAACACAAATCAAGCAAAGTAAAGAAGAGTCATCAAGCAAGGTTTATTAAGGCCTTAAAACTAGCCTAGCCGAGTACCTTGAAGCCCAATCGACTAGGACCAAGGCATGGACTCAAGGTCAAACCATCCCACATAGAGCTGGTCCATATTTGACCACAAATGACCCCCAAGGCTACGTGATTTGATGGGCCTTGGGGTTGGGTTTGGACCCTTGGGTCACCCGCCCTAAAGAAGGGCCTAGAAGAGCCTCCCCTTAGCCTATAAATTGAGGCCAAAGGGGGGGGGGATGAGATTCATCTTGAGGAGAGAGAGATGAACCAGCACTTTGAGGGTTTTGTGAGGTGTGAGAGCTGCTGGGGAAGAGAAAGGGGAAAAGAGGGTAGAAGTTAGGCCAATTGCTACAAACATTGGGAAGTCGTAAGTGAGAAACAAAGAGAGAATCAAGGGGAAAGTAAGGGTCGAGATTCATCCCTTAGAGTCGATTCTTGAGAAAATCCTTGTAAGTAATTTTCATCCCTTGTTCTTCCATATATCTTCTTCATATTCAATTTAAAAGGGGTTGTATTAATGGAGCTTTATCTCCCCCATTATATATACGCACTCTATGTGTTTGATTTCTTGATTCTACCCCAATATATTCTATAAACACTCTACATTCTTTAATCTCCTCTATGCTTAAGCTAAGATATATATTTTCATTCATTTTCCTTCAGCAATTTGGTTTGTGTTGTTGGTTGTTGCAATTTAAATTCTGGTGAGTTTGTATTCATGTATGTTCTAAAAACGAAATTCTGATTTTTCAGCATCTACATACCTTATTGTCGCAATTTAAGGTTTAGAGACTCATTTATAAGATGGATGAGCTTGAGGAGAAACCTATCAAGGTCAGCTGCCCCAAGTAAGATAATCCCGTGTCATTTGATATTTCAGGTTTTTAAAATTCGTTTTCAAAGGGAACTCCTTTTAGTTTCTATTAAAAGGACTTCCGATTTTTTATATTTCCCCTCATTTGGGTTTCAATACCCACTGCTTAGCAGAGGTTTTGTAAGAAATTTTGGAAAACATTTCAAACTTCCATTTTCCACATAATAAAGTCTAATTCTCGAACAAAATGAAATCCAAATAAGTAGATTTTATTCCTACTTTAAGATTTTCATGATAAATCTTTCTCGATTGGGATAAATTATAGGGATTTGGGAAAGAGTCACCACAATCCCTTCTGAAGCGTCCCGTGGTTTAAGGCAAAGAGATAAAAAATTATTCTTTTGAGTTTTGACTTTTTCTTTTCTACCAACGGGGAAGACCTCTCTTTCTCTTTTAGAGGATTTTTTTTTGTATTCTCTCTTTCTTTCTTTTTCTTTTTTCATTCAAAGAGAAGACCTCTTTCAGAAGAATTTTTGTATTCCTTCTTTCTATTTAAAAGGAAGTCCTCTTTATGGAGGAGTTTTTGTATTCTCTTTTTCTTTTGATTTTGCCAATTTTCTTTTTAGAGAGAAGAAAAATTAGGAGAAAACTTATCCCTTTGGCTACTCGATTTAACCAAGAACATCCCATTTCCTAATAGCATCTACCATTTGAAAATATTTTGCTATTTTGAACTAGGCTTCATTTTGTAAGCGAAAGATTTTTGAAATGTTACCAAATGATTTTGAAAAACTCTACTTTTCATAAAGTATTGATTCCCTCATTTAAGGCCATACAATCCATCTTGATCCTTCTTTGAAGAAGTTCAAAGGAGACCCATTTTAAAATCTTTTCGAAAGAATTTTACATAGACCCTATACATAATATTTTTTTCAAGAATTGGGCATTTATAGGGTCTACTAAATTTCTACCCTCTACATCAATCAACCAATATGCATTATGCATGGTTGTTCGCCTTACAATATAGAGATATCCCATTTGGGCCGCCACTTTCCAAGTGTATACGGGCCATGATGGTGGATGATTTTTAATACAAGGTCTCCCACTTTGAAGTTGCGAGCCTTCATATGTTTTTCATAATGTCGGACTATCCTTTGCCGATATGCATGTGCAATATCCATGGCAAGGAGCCTCTTCTCATCTAATAGATCAAACTCAGCTATTCTAACGTGTTGTAAAGTCTCTATGGGGAGGTCGAGTGCAAGTAATATATGAAATGAATGCAATTTGGTATGAATGGGGAGGATAGTATTTGTACCATAAACCAACTCAAATGGTGTGGCATTTGTAGGTGTTCGGATGAAAGTCTTATAAGCCTATAAGGCTTCATCAAACTTCTCATGTCATGTCCTATCCTTCTCTAAGGTTTTCTCAATGATGCTTATGAGAGTCTTGTTCGTGGCTTTAGCTTGGCCGTTACCTTGAGGGTAGTATGGCGATGAGAAGTATTGAGTTATGCCATAGGTATTACATAACTTTTCCATCTTCTCATTCTTCAAAGGGGTATCATTATCCGATACTAGGTCCCTCGGAACTCCAAATCGAGCCAAGATATTTTTCTTAATGAATGCCACTACATGTTGTCCTTAGACATTAGCCAAGGAGGTAGCTTCAACCCATTTAGAAAAATATTCAGTAGCTCCTAAGATGAACCTATGTCCATTCGATGCAATTGGGGAGATTGGTCCTATGATGTCAAATGCCCACATGGTGAAGGGCCATGGGCTCACAATAGAATGCAAGGTGGACGATGGGATATGAATGGCATGTCCATGCATTTGACATTGATGACATTTTCTAACATGATCATGACAATCTTGCCTAAGGGTGGACCAAAAATAACCAGCCCTAAGTATTTTCATGGCCATCATATTTGCATTGACATGGTCTCCACATTCTCCATCGTGGAATTCATGCATTATAGTCCTAGCCTCATCAAGGTCCACATATGTCAACAAGATGCTAGTAAAACTCTTTTTGTAAAGAACTCCTCCCAAAATCACATATCGGGTTGAAATTTTTCAAATAAAAGCTTTATCTTTAGAATAAGCAAATTCGAGAAATCCTTCATTTTCTAAAAAGTTTTTAATGTATTGAAACCAAGGTTCTTCAATGGAATTTTGGTCATTTTGGCAAATCTCCAAATCGTGGGTGGATGGAGTGGATAAGTACAAGATCTCAAAGGATCGAGTTCCCATAGTGGGGTCGACTCTTAGAGATGACCCTAGTGATGAGAGGGCATCTGCTATGGTGTTGTCCTCTCTACCTATGTGGGTGAGTGTGCATGATTTGAAGGAATTGACCAATTGAGTGGCCAATTCATGGTAGGATATGAGTTTTTCATTTTTGACTTTCCAAATTTTTGACACTTGATTTATAACAAGCATAGAATCTCCAAAGAATTCAATACATGATGCTCCTAAATTTTTTAAAATTTTTAGGCCTTGTATGGGTGCTTCATATTCAGCCATATTATTTGAGCATGAAAAATCTAGTCGAATGACAATTGGGATTTCTCCTTTTTCAAGGGATATGAGGATGATTCCCACACCTGCCCCTTGTTGATTCTTTGCCCCATCAAAATACATCTTCCATACTCGATCTTCATTAAAACAACTTGCTAAAACATGGTTTTGAAATTCATTTGCAAATATATCTTCAGCGGGCATTTCATCAAGTATGGGATATGTATCTTCAAGAGGTAATTCGGCCACATGATCGGCTAGGGCTTGTCCCTTGATGGAGTTTTGATGATGAAATTTAAGATAATACTCTATTAAGAGGAGTTGTCACTTACCTAGCCTACCTGTTAGGATAGGTTTTTCAAACAAGTACTTGATTGGATCAAGTTTAGACACTATCCAAATTTCTTGATCTAGGAAATAATATCTAAACTTTTGGCAAGGCCATACCAAGGCCAAGCATGTTTTCTCCATTGCTTGATAATTTCTTTCATATGCCAATAGAGTTTTCGAAAGATAGTAAATAGCATACTCCTTAAGACTATCATCCTCATATTGAGCAAGCAAAGCACACAATGCATTCGCATAAATGAAAATGTAAAGCAATAAAGTTTTCCTTGCTTTGGAAGTTTTAAAATCGGAGGATTTATCAAATAAGTTTTCAATCTTTCAAAAGCTTATTAGCAATCGACATTCCATTCAAATTTAACCCATTTTCTCAAAAGCCTATTGAAAGGTTCGCATCTTGTTGTTAAATTGGAGATAAATCTCCTAATTGCTTGGAGTCGATCTTAGAGGCTTCGGATTTGGGTTAAATTAGAGGGTGGAGGCATATCTATGATGGCTCGACACTTAGAGGGGTCGACTTCTATGCCCCTTTGGCTTACCATGAACCTTAAGAGTTTTCTCGATTCCACTCCAAAAACATATTTTTGAGAGTTTAACTTCACTTTATAAAGCCTAAGTCTTTCGAAAACTTTTTGCAAAGATTCTATGTGTGTGCATCGGGTTTTTTATTTTACAAAAAGATCATCCACATATACTTCTAAGAGCTCATGGATTTGATCATAGAAAATAATAGTCATGGCTCTTTGGTATGTGGCACCGACATTTTTCAAACCAAAAGGCATAACCGTATAACAGTATGTGCCCCAAGGTATAGAATGTTTATAACATATAGAGAAGTAGAATGAAGAAGACAAACAATTAGAGTGCATTAGCAAGAATAAAAAATTCACAGCACATCTACTTCTTTTTACATCATGGGGGGAGACAAAGCTCCATTAATATAACCCCTTTTGAATTGAATAACAAGAAGAGAATAGAAACAAATGGGGGAGAAATACTTATGTGAACTCCTCCAATAATCGGCTCCAACAAATACTCACGGCCCTCACCTTCTCCTCTTTCTCCTCTCTATTCTTC
Source organism: Brasenia schreberi (assembly GCA_036023115.1). Taxonomy (NCBI): domain Eukaryota; kingdom Viridiplantae; phylum Streptophyta; class Magnoliopsida; order Nymphaeales; family Cabombaceae; genus Brasenia; species Brasenia schreberi. Next base: position 1,333,051 of record JAYKKT010000067.1, read on the forward strand.
TCACTCTCACACTCTAACTTGCAGCACTTTGCCTATTTTCTAAACTCTCTTCCCCTCCCTCCATTCTTTCCCTAGAGGAAACTCATGAATTCCTAAGTCCAAGGTACATATCTCATTTGCTAAGATGAACTCAATGCAAGATGCCCAACTGTCCTCCCCTTGGCCTATAAATATAGGCTAAGGGGGGGGCTCTTCTTAGCCCTTTCTTAGAGCATATACTCCATGACCCAAACGCAGCCCCAAAGGTCTTCATGTGGTCATGTTGTCCCCTTCATTCATAGCTGGGCCAGTCCCATGTGGGCTGGTTCTTGGTTCAAGCCGTGTGCACCTAGCCATGGTCGGTCGGCCCTAAATTCTTCCAAGTGACACCGGATAGACTTGCATTCAACGTGATGCCTTCATTGAGTTTCCTTGTGACTCGTCCCATCTTGGCTTCTTACTTTGCTTGACTTAATTCTTGATTTGGCTCATCAATGTGGGACGTCCTAGCCTTCCCTTGGTGCAGCTCACGAACCTAGTGTAGCCCGTAATCTTCATATATTGGTGTGGTATAGTCTTTGAGCCCATTGAGTCAAGCTTGGCCCAGTTATCCTTGCATACTCGAGCAACGTCTTCATGAAGTCTATTTCTTGATTTGATGAAGAGGTGCCTTAACTTGGTTTGATCCATTTCTTTGCTCCATGGCTTGACTTTCGCGAACTTGATCCCTGCTCGAAGCGGGTTTTGCTCAACCGTCGCCTTGATCTTCGCCTGATTTGTTTATATCCTTTGGGCCTTATCTCTTCAGCTTTAATTTGAAGCTTTAAAATCTTTATTTTAAAGATTTAAAATTTTTCCTTTAAAGCAAAGGTTTTAAAAACAAGCTGGTTTTCAAAATTAAGAGTATTTTATCAAAATTTTATTTAGGGTGTTTACAAAGATCTTCAACAAGGAGAAAATAAGATTATTTAGTTGATGATCATGATTACAATATGTAAATGTAAATGTATTTCACTTTTTGCTTCGAAATATATAATTTTTTTTCAATTGTTGAATGGTGAATGAAGAATATGTACTAAACTTTGCATTATATGAATCCTTTGTAATTATCATATTTTTTTCTTATTTTTTCTATTTTTTCTAGATTTTTACTAATTTTTTAGTATTAAATTACCATACATATCATGGATCAAAATGATACATGATATGATATGCATCGAACAACACTGCTTTAAAGATCAACGAGCATGACATGTGCTGCATTATAAATTTTTGCCTATTTAGCTGGTCGTATGTGGGGTTAAAGTTATATATAGAGAGATAGAGGATAGTGGTAAGTGTTCAAACATCATTCATGCTCAAATCTCTACTCAAACATCTCCATCGTTGATTAACATGATCGATCAATAATAAATATTTAAAATCAAATATAATTTATCTTTGTTCTTTTTGTTTTAATCTTATTGGTTATCTCAAGTAAGAGTGTGTATGGAATAGGGATTTCCCTCTCCTCACGGAGCCTTGCCTAAACGGAACGGGTTTAGGAGGTAAAACTAGGGTTCAGGGTCGGTATGAAGACAGCAGGTCCTGGCTTCGTGAACCCGAATCCCCACCACCCCCGGGGTCAGTTCCATAATTCCCTCCGATCCCCCAGCCGACGAACCCACTCCACTACCTCCTGGATCAGTTCCATAGTAATACCCCCCCCACCTCCTCAGACCCCAACACTCTCCCTCTCTCAATATTTTAACCTAGACATAAACCCTAACTCCCTTTGGCTCTCTCTCCCCACAGCAATAAGGACGACCCATCTCTCCTCGTGCTCTCAACAGTCGAACCAGAGGTCAGAACAATATCTTTCTCTCTCAACGGTTCTCTTTTCTATCTTTGATTTTCTTTTTTCTGCAAAGCGGTCTCTCTTTCTCTATGAATGGTTTTTTGGTATCTTTGATTTTGTTTTTCTGTGATGTTTTTAAATTAATTTGGTGATTTTTTAATAGATGGTTTCTCACAAGCATTTCCTTTTGATGGCTTCTCTACATCATCTCCTTTCTCGATTCCTACCTCTCCTTATCACTTTTCTATTTTGTTATCTCCTTTAATCAGTGGGGTCATTTTCTGATTGATCCCGTCCATGTAATGGTTATAATGGTTTGTAAAATTAAAGAATGCTTCATCATGCATGTTGGAGTCGAGAGTGAACAGACACATGTGGCCAAAAACCAGGACATTTTGTTAAGAGAACCTTAAGGTTGTATGTTTCTGTTTGTACATCATATTATTGATTCAAAACGTTTGTCCTAAACTGAATTATCAGTATGTTTCTATTTGTTACAGGAAGTTCTACCAATATGCTTTTGTGAAACTTGTGTTAAGTGGAGTTTCATTTGCATGAAAGATCATTTTTGGTAGACTTGCTTCACAGTATGGTTTTCTAACAAGTCTCAAAGGACTCTTGTGTTTTTTATCCCATTGTAGTTGCAGACAATATTGCAAGAAAATGAATTATTGTTCTTGCTTCTATTTGTTCTTAAAACATTTAAAACTCAAAAGTTAGGTATGGTATATTTTCATCTAATTTTACAAGTAAGGGAAGAGATTTTGGATGAGAACTCACTTATAAACTTCAAGGTGGTGCATGTGGTTGCAGGATGTGGGCGTTGGTGTTTGTCACAGTGGCGATAGGAAGCACAATGGGTTGGCAGGAGTTGGGAGATGCAAGCGGCAAAGTGGTGGAGTGTGCTCGTAAAAGTATAGTGTAAGTGTAAACGGGAAACACACTCTAGGGTTAGCACCCCCCCCACCCCCCACCCCCCCGCGCCCCCAAGGTGTGTTTGATTTATGGTACTAATACACTCAAGCTATAGTTCCCCACATGGGATTCAAACCTATGGTAAGGACCATCAATAATTCTTTGCTTGATTATTTCAGTCATAACTTGTTATTCAAGTTTCAAAAGTATCTGCAACTAGTTTTTGAAAAATATCTTTTACCAATCAATTATTTCAATTAGAACTACAAACAACAATCATAATATCCTCAGTGTACTTTAAATTCTTTCAAAATTTCAACAAGAGTCTCCTTGCTCGAAAGAAATTTCTGGTATTGAGTATTTATAACAAGCATATCAACAATTGATGAAAAATAAATCAGCTTTAAGAAAAAATAATACACTGTAAGAGGACATTGACAATTGTCTCAAATGCAATTAGTTTACCTTTTATTTTGTAAAAAAAATTCACCATAATCTCTCATTACCTGAAGACAATAACTACAACACATAGATATCAAGATGGATATAAATATCTTTAAAAGCATCTTTTAAGCTCGGTATAATTTTGAGGATAAAACCAATTACAACTTCATATCCATAATAAATCAATTATAACTACAACTTTAAGTCTAAAATAAAATCCTTCAAAAACCTATAAAAATCATCAACCATTCTATTGATATTCTTCCTACATCAAATCATTCATAATAAAAAAGAAAAAATCACAAGAAAAAGAACATAAACCTTTTTCATCATGGGTAGTAGAAGAGGAAAAAGGTTGCATCTATGAGAAAAATATTCTTTGTTGTCTTTTCTTGAGCACGTTCCTGAATTGGAACATTGGATACATTCGGTCGAACTACACAATGAAGAAAGAGAACACCACAATCTCTATATATAAAAACACAAAACCAAAACCCACATTATGGATCGCCTCATAAATATGAAAATAAGAAAAGGGGGAAACAACCAATTATGCTAAGCAACAAGTTATCAAATCAAAAATCATGTAAGAGTCAACTACCAACAAATTCGGACAGTGCATATGCAAAAATAGCAAGTACAGACATAATTATGTCCCTCCTTTCACTCCGGCTCCTAATTCCCAAGATAAACGGGCCATAAAACTTCGTCATTTATTGTCTCCTCCAGAGTTAAACCCTAACCTCCAAAATCCCAAACGGCATACATCATGCAATAGCTCTCCAACAACGCAGCAAAGAAAACCCACAAAAAATCATTACCTCTCATTGTATCTTCACGTATGTGGGAAGGTCAACTGGGGTGAGAATTCACTGGCAAGAAGATCGACCACTGAGAGAAAATCTAGGGCGCATAAGAAGCAAGGAAGACCGAATCGTTAATCGAGAAAACTCCTGCTTCCCTTTATGTTGTGTGAATAAAAAAAAGAAGCGACAACGCGCTTGGAAATTGAGTGCTCGCTTTATTGTGATTGATCAAACGACGGAAAACAGAAAAGTGTGAGCAAAGAGAGCAGGTGGCGACAAAAAGGAAGAACCCTAGGTTTCAGATGAATTAGAAAATCGAAAGGAATTATGATAAGAACTCTCTCTCTCTCCATGTGAGAGGATATGGTTTGAAAGATAATGGATTAAAATTAAGGGTCTTGAAAGATAGAGAGCAGTTCTAAGTTCAAATTCTATAGGCCCACCTCTTCACATGGGCCGATATTTTTAAGTAAAATCTGGTTCATGGAACTGTAGTTTCCGTGATCCTCTCGCATTTCTTGTTTGATTCAAGATATGGACCTAGTACTATTGTTCTTAAAATTGAAGGTCCGATCCTCGTGGTATTGTTAATCAAACACCTCTCCTCCTCCCAAGAACTCATGAAGAATCAGGGGCGAGAATGGACTTTGTCCCATCGTGGGGACAACGGCCGGGACGAGGGATGGGTTTCTAAACATAAACAAGACCACGATCCCTGCCCCATCCCATGAACATTCCTAATCTTAAGAGTCGAACAATAGAGATATGATAAAATAGATTTTAGCACTAATAGGATTAATTAAACATTTACCACATGCTTTATATATCTTTTCTCTTTCCCAATACAATATATATATATATATATATATATATATATATATATATAGAGAGAGAGAGAGAGAGAGAGAGAGAGAGAGAGAGAGAAAGAGAGAGAATACAATCATTCAAGCACTAATGCACTGTATCCCTTCAAACCTTGGAAACTAAGTGTAGATATGAATTTTTATTCCGAAGACTATGTAAAAGACTTAAAATTAAATTCACAAGCTACATCGTGTGTGCGAGCGTGTCAGCTACTTTGCTTAAACTAGCAAAGATAATTTGTGACTTCTATAATGATTGTGGGTAAGTGAACTATTTTTGACGTAGGCTTTCTTGAACCGATACATGGGTCAGCCTAGATGCTTTGAAGATTGTTTTAGATCTAGTATGTTTTCAAAATCAAATTTCAACTTCCAAAAAACTTAACAAAAATCGTGAACTTAACCTTTTGATGAAAGTATTTTAAAATCCTGAAAAATAAAAAAGTGACTCTATTTTCAAAGACTTGTTTTCATTTTTTTTTTTATAGCTTATGAATTCCAAAAGAACCATAACCTCATGAGAGATCCTTGAACCCTTTCTGTTGGTGTCAGATGGACTTACAAGAAACTTAACCTCATCCTCCACGAGTGGAGAAACATGGTGCCTTTGATCAGTAGAGGATTCAACTCAAATAGAGAAACCTTCTTTTTGGTGCATGCTTTTAGAGCCTTTTAAAAGGGAAGGAAGCAAGGAGGCAACTAGAAGAAGAAAATGAAGACAGTGCGAGAAGCTCACGTAAAAAGTTGTGAAATATCATAGACATGTGAGAAACCTATTTAACACTTTTGAATCATTGACTATGATTTTTTACTCATATTCCGAAGCAACGGCATCGAAACGAAAAAGACAATAAAGCCAACTTTTGAAACCTTGGAGCAACAAAAAAGAGGAGTCATAAGAGTAAATGCAAGCAATGCACATTAAAAATAAGCACATAAGAAGAAAAAATTAATTTTATTAATCTTGTTATTGCAACTATGCCCCCAAATACCCTTGAAAAGCTCTCCTTAGCTTTCTCAGTATTCCTCAAGGTTAGTAAATTAAATGATATCGAGTTGGGTATTCTGCTCTAGCTCTTGATGTAGAGTCGATAAGGCATGCAATTTTCCCAAAATCTAAGATGAGATCTTTTGCCAGCCAATGAGGCTTGAGATGCAAAGGCACGGAGGTCGGAAAAACTCGAGACGCATCACTAATGAGCTTCCTACAACAACCATAGAGGGCACATAGCTGTTGCACTTTGTCGATCTCAACATTGATACCAGAATTAGAAATAAGGCCCGAACTTGAGAAGTTGCTTTCTTGAATGTGGCAGATGCTTCACCCCAAACGAGAGAAATCAAGATAGATTGGTCATAAAGGGAGCAAACCTGCGCTTTCCAATTAGCAAGGGAAGCAAGTTGGGACTCTGTAGACTTTTCAAGGTGTCATGATTCCATTTATTCATAAACTTCTATGCAAATGTCTAGAACCTTCTAACCACTTCTAGGGCATGACTCCTTCCTGCAAATCGGATAACAACTGGAACCCTTAAAGGAGCACCCCAAAAGCATGTCCACTCTAAGGCACGCTCCCATGCAACCTATTGTACGTAGAAGAAAGTATATCACGAAACAACTCTGGAAAGGGATAATAAAGAAGGCGCACAAAGGACAACCATTCTCCAATTAGAAACGTCTAGGATTTGATGAGCAGATGAGCTACATGTAGACGTATACTCTCTCTCAAAAGGACTCAAAACTAGGGTTTCAAATGGATGAGCCGAGTAAAAAAGGGTAACATGATTTTATTGCTCAAAGAAAAGTAAGACTAGACGCGTATAGAGAAATGAGATATCTTACTATATTGGCCCCTATCAAATCTTCTATGGAGATGGTACATTCAGATGTTTGGATATCATCTCTAATTTCAAATCTCATCATACTCCTAGTCGCTTTTTGGGAAGGCCACCTTTTGTGTTCTCTTCTAAGAGTGTGAGAATAGGGGTCTCACTTGACCTAGCGTGCACTACTTCAAGTTGAGGATGTTTATTAGCATGCCAATGCTGAGCACCACCTGACTGGTTGTGGTAGCATGCTTACACAACAGATGGTCCACTAGATTACATAACAAGTTATTTTTCCTTGGTAAGGATAGTTCTCAAGAATCTATAATGAATAGCTAGAGACACTTATTTCTTTTGTCGTCATGTGGCCCGATAGATCAATGATGCTGGAAAGACCTTGCTAAAGAGTCAACCATCAAGCAAGATAGTGGGGATCAATTGGGTTGAACCTTGAAGAGTGGGATTCATAACAAATTATTTGACTGGGGAAGAAAATGTTTGATATAATTGTGAGGTGGGTTATGATGAAAGCAACGAACCATAGTATAAATGGGAGAAGTCAGCATCATCCCAATAATGGGTTTTGAAAGAAGTTGAGTGATAATAAATTGGATTAGAAGGGTCATGATTGGGACGAGTTATAACATAGGCCTAACCAAATCAGGTACTAGTGATGAACCATGCATATTGAGATATCCAATCTCTAGAACTATACATATATCTAGAGTTAGAGAAACCACAATGGACCACCAACTAAATGAGAGGCACATTCATCCTAGAGTGCTTCAAGGGCAGAACTTGCCGAATGATACACTATTATGAGAAAGGAGCAAACTATAGTTTCATACTAAACATAATTATCGAAATATGCTATAAGAATTCGCCAAACCACAGTAGCAAAAAAATGTGGCATTTCTCATCATACACAAGCCAACACTTGAATATTTGTAGATAAAATTATCTCAAGAAAGCTACAATGGATGTTTAGGAATGAAAACTTATAACCTGCCAAAGAAGTTGTATCTACACCATCAATCACTAAACCCATGATAGCCCAAACATCTAGGATTTTAAGGAAAATCATCCTAAATGGACACTAGAATGAATTGTGTTGGGAGATCTAGATAGAATGGAAAGAACATATTAATTGGCTATCAAAGTAGATGGCAATGGAAGACAACATAATTAGGTCATGAATATCCTGCTCCAGCCATAGATGGTGCTTATATTCTCTCATATGATCAAGCCAATCAATGTAGACTTGATTGCTTGATGGTTAAGAATGGATAAAATTCGGGGGGATACAAAGCCAAAAACCCATCATGGGCCAAAGTTAGAGAGGCAATATGAAAATCCATAAGTGCTTCCTCTGAGGGGCATGTCGGAGGTAGGATGGCATCAACAACAGAGTTAGAAGAAGCCATGATGGACGATAGTAGACTAGGGTATGAATCGAAGCAAAAAGTCAATAAAGGAAAGCATAGAAGCCCGACCCCTATAAGCTGCCAAATGAAACCAAGAAAAGAGAAAATTCTCAAAAAATATGTGCTAGATCTATCAAAAGATTTTTGGCATAGACAACTAATGAAGTACGACTGCCCTTCTTGATGGACCTTGGACATAAGTCGTAGGGGGTCAACATGTTACCACCAAAAATTGAGGCGACATGGAGTAGAACCCGAATAACTAAAATAAGTTGGGAACCAGTCAATTACAAAAAAATGAGGTTCTTTAATGTGGTCAATGATAGCTGAGACATAAAAGTGGGAAGATCGAGCCTATCTTTGAGGTGCTAAAATGACAAAAACTAGATGATGGGAGGCGAAAGCTGGAAAATGTGGTGACAAAGATGAAGGACAACTCTTTTGTTTCCACCTCAAGAACTCTATAAAAGAGAACAAGCTGATTGCATAAGGGATAGAGACATTCCGTAAAACAGGAGAGTTTCCATTTATTGTTGTACCCCTTTTGTCTTTCCTAGAAGTAGCACTTGTAGTTCAATATCCTCGGCTTTGGTCTCTTGAAACACCCTTCCTTCCTATTGATAAAATAGAGTAACTTCTTAAGTGGATCAACCATATTGAGATCTACCATGAGGCACAACACGGAGTGTGATGGGGTATACTGAGTCAGATTCTCAATGACTCACGACTTTCATCGAACTTTCACCCCGACCCTTTGAGAATGGAGGTCAACATTCTTTAGCACACCCTCCACCCAATCTACTCACAATAACATAATTCTATGTCCATTCAAGGTGTTCTGTTTAGGTGACAAAAATATATATGCATACATATGTATGTATATATATATATATATATATATATATATATATATATATATATATATATATATATATATATATATATATATATATATATATATATATATATATATATATATATATATATATATATATGTATATAGAGGGAAACCTGCTTTTTCTATGCTTGGTTGTATGATAAATCCAAAGGCAACCAAGTCTAGGTCCACTTCTCCGATATATACCAGGTGACAAAATCCATATAACCTAACAGGAAAAAGTCGGGATTATTCATATATTCAAGATGGAGCAACTCATGAGGAAGATTGATAAGACAAAGGTACATAATCTTAACTTTAAGAGTATTCTACCCACAAACAATTCTTGCCACCTAAGATCTTAGAAGTAGTACGAGACAATTTTTTGTGGCAAGTAAAGATGTCAATATGGGCCATGCCGGTCTGGCTCATCTCATACACACATATATATTTAGTTTTTTTATTACATCTATCTATATATGTATAGTTTTTTCTGTTACATGTATATACGTATAGTTTCTTATTACATATATACATATATGTAGCATATATGACTCATATATATGTACTATATATATATATTACATATATCTATATGTATAGTTTTTTCAATTACATGTATATATATGTACATGCATATATACTACATATATATGTATAAGTTTTTCAATTACATGCATATATATGTAGTATATATTTTCATTACATGTATATATATATGAACATATATATGTACACACACATATATATAAGTTTTAAATTGCATGTATATGTATATATATGTAGTACATGTATATACATGTATCTGAATTTCAAACATATTTGGATGGGTCTTATAGACCTGATCTAATATCCAACGGCCATGTGGCCTTGCGGGCCTGGCCATTGGACCCTACTTCAAATATGGGATAGAATTTTATGGCAAGGGCTTGCATTTTTTTTAGAGTTGGCTTAGACCACTCTCCCCCTCCCAAGCTAGGTCCATTTTGACATCTCTATTAGCAAGATAAGAAAGAAAAATGCAAACAACCTAGTAGAAGATACTAAGAAGCAAAGAGCAAAAATCAAAACAATGGTTGAAAATGAAGACTTCAATCATGTTACGATGCTCTTTGGTAATCATTGTGCCACTAGAAAAGTTAATAAATTGATAGAGCTACTAGTATAACTTGAGTGTGAAAAAAGTGCCGAATACAAAGTTGATGTTGAAACTCATCGTTGGACCAATATGAAGAAAATAAAATGCCCATTCTTACTTACAGGAGAGAGTGAAACCAATGGTTTAAGGAGAATGAATGTGTTTAGTTGCATGCATGATCACCTTTTAGCCTTCTATTTGGAAGGGCATACGTTAGCAGGTAGACTGAATGATGCTGGTTATATAAAACAAAAGAGATAAAAAAAAGTCATTGCAAGCTTAATCATATTTTGTCACATTTGAAACATCTTGATGATATAAATGTTAGCACTACAAGACACATTTACAATTTGAGAATGAAAATTAGGAAAGAGAAGATGGGTGGTTGAAATATTCTCCAATAGCTATTGCATTTATTAGATAGTCATGAGTACTATCCTTGGCATCTAAGGATATCAGATACAAACATTATTAGCGATGTTGTGTTTGCACATCTTCGTTCAATTTAGTTATTGTAAATTCTCAAAAATGTTAGAGTTTGATTGCATGTATAAGACAAAAAGTTATAAGTTACTTTGATTGTATTTGTTGATATTTATTTTAACTAACAAGAATTTCTTTTTGTCATTTATAAGTATAAGATTCCTTTCCTTGAGGCTATAGGATTTACACAAACTAATAAGAATTTTTTTGTGAAATTTGCCTTTATGGGTGAAGAGAAAGAAGATAATTATGTATTGGTGTTGAGGTGTATCAGGGAATTGTATAAGATGAACAAATTCTCGTATGTAGTTTGTAGTGATCACCATCTTACACTTATGAATGCAATTGGAATATTATTTCTAAATGCAATATATTTCTTATATATATGTGATATTGCCAAGAAAATTGAGGGATATATTGTTCAGTTAACAAGAAATAAAAAAATAACCATAGCATTTAGTGGCAGTTGAGAGAAGGTTGTTGATTTAGTAGATGAGAGCATGTATAGAAAAACATTGGGTATGATGTAGGTAAAGTGGAAAAAATTATTTGTTGTGCTTTCTTATGTTAAGGAACTATTGTTGGCCCATATAAAGAGAGGATAGTCTCAACATGGACAAATAAGATAGTGCATTATAACATTTATACAACTAACTGGTAAGTGAGTATACTTGTTTATGCATTTATACATCTCTATTTTATTTCAAGTCATGTAATGCTTATAATATATTGGTCAATAAGGTTGAGAGTGCATATACAAGATTAAAGGGTTTTTTAGCAGCTCAATTAGACAACTTAATATGATATGAACCCAACTCCATTCATTGATAGAGTTATAGGCCATGAAACTAAAGACATTATTTGAGGAATCTTAAATTATTAGTACATATTATGTAGATTATGTAAAAGACATTATAGGAAATATGAAGAGAAGAGTCTCATATCACGCACTTTATCTAATTTCAAAGAGATAAGTTGTGTGAAAACAGTAGATATTAATCCAATTTCATGTCAATATATATTGTGGGAATCACATGGGTTATCGTGTACTCACAATATTAGTGCTCTTTTTAAGAGTGGTGATGTTCTCCAAGTTTCTTCGAGTTTTGGAAGAAGCTTGATATGAAGTTGATATGGAGGTAGAAAGGCTTTTAACATTTGAATGCAAAGATAAAGACCAATATAGTTAAGATGTATGACATTGTTCAACAACTATTGACTCATCCTAATATAAAAAAACATAGCAAATTGATTGACTTGTTAGACAAGCATTTGAATCATTATCACACTACATTGGAAGAACCACACCTTTGTCATCCTAAAGATAGATCTTCTACTAGATCCACTAAGAGAATTGTCTTTATAGGAGCATACAAGAGTGATACTCAAGGAAAACCAGGTCAGGATCAAGGGCACAGAGTATTTCTTAGATGGGGTCTTTCTTTTGTAGGTAGTTTTGACTCTATATTCAATGTTGTCCAAGACTCTATTACTCTATGTATTAATACTTCTCGTGGTAGAAAGACTACTAGAAGACTAAATTCTGGACAACCTAGCAAGACGTAGATACCTTAGTTTTTTATTTCATATATTGATAGATGTAAACACCCAAAAAAAATTCATCTTTTAGAAATTTTGCTTTTTTTTAGCATCTTTGGGTTTTTTTAAGGTTTTTCAAATAAAGATGCCTTAAATGGACTCATTTCCCCACCAAAATTTTGTAGCAACCTCAAAATGATGATATATTGTACCCTTCTAAAAAAATCCAATTTAAACAAAATTACACAAAATAACTATTTTATCCTCAAGACCAAATTGGCAAGATTATGCCTTTTTAAATGATTGCCTTCAAAGAAATGATGATTTCAAACAATTCTTTTTAAAGAAACAAATGAAAATGAGAACATTGGAAATCAAACCCAAAAATGTTTGCAAATTGTTAAATTTAAGAAATTCCAAAACCACTAATATTCAAAAACAAATTAAATTCAAATCAGACCTCAGAAATTCTCTCAGTCAAGAATAGTCTCATTCTGAGACCTGATACCTAAGGGTTAAAGTGGTTCGATACCCTAGACCCATTTAAAGTGGTTAAATGATCAAAGGTCATCTTTGCAAATAAAAAGTGGGAATGAAACCCAGTGCTTTCTAAAAATAATATTTGATTTCATTAAATTTGATGTTTTTAAATATAAAATGTTTTGTTTTAAGTGTTTGAAACCATACCTTCTATATATAAAACTCAGACCAGAAAGAGACAAATTCCTTGGAAATAGGAGAAGGTGTAAACACCCAAAAATTTTTTATGAAAATTTTCATCTTTTAGAAAGTTGGTTATTTTTGGCACCTTTAGATTTTTAAATAAAAATACATCAAATGAACTCATTTTGGTATCAAAATTCTCTAGCAACCTCAAAATGATGATATATTGCATCCCTTTCGAAAAAAATCAAATTTGAACAAAATTTTACAAAAATGACTATTTTGCCCTCATGACCAAATTGGCAGGATTCTGCCTGTTTAAATGATTGCCTTTAAAGAAAGGATGATTTGAAACAATTCTTTTATATAAATAAATGAAAAAGGTAACATTGGGAATCAAACCCAAAAATGTTTACAAATTTATAAATTTATGAAATTCCAAAACTCCTTATATTCAAAAATAAATTAAATCAAATCAGACCTTAGAAATTCGCCCGGTTGAGAAGAGTGTCATTCTAAGACCTCATACCTAAGGTTAAAGTTGTTTGATACTCTACACCCATGAAAAGGGTTAAACAGTCAAGGTAGTTATAGACTGACTCACGGAGCAAAAGTAGGTCACTCTTGCAAACAAAAACTAGGAATGAAACCCAATTTTTTTTCAAAATAATATTTGAAGATTTCATTCAATTTGATGTTTTCAAATATAAAATATTTTTTTTATATAAAGTGTTTGAAACCTATCATATATAAAAATCGGACCGTAAGGAGGCAAATTCCCCGAAAAGAAGAGATGGCATGAACAAAAAAGGCAGCAACTAAGCACCTACTAATTTCGACGTTGTTGGGCAAGGTAACCTGTCATTTTTAGTTTTAGGTATTTGAAAGGAAGGTCGACGTCAAAAAAGAAAAGTCGTTTAAGAAAGGAAAGTTGATATTTAAGAAGGAAAGTCGATACCCAGAAAAGAAAGTTGGTACCTGTAAACACCCCAAAATCCCACGATTTTCTCAAATTACCTGGTTTTGCAAAAGCAGCCCCAAAGGGCTATTTTGAGTCTCGAAACCCAGGAGCCTTCTAGACAAACCCTGTACATATGTTAAAACCATATATGTTTTAAAAATATATGTTATACAGTTTTAAAACCTTAAAAAGGTATTTTGAAACCCCGAAAAGCAACTTGGCCTGATAAAAGCAGGACCGAAGAAGCGAAAAAGAGCCCAGACCCGGAGCATATGTCAAGCCCGACACATCAACTCTCGTATCAGAATCATCCCCAAAATCTCGGACATCCAAGCCCCTGTTATCAACAAATTTGTCAAAATGATTTCCGGAATGTGAGAAGAAGAGCGGACATGAATGTTAGCGAAGACCCAACGCAAGACGGAGTACTGATACAGTCAGGCCCCGCACAAACCATCCGTTTCAAAACGCCATGAAGGAGTCAGAAAATCAGATTTGGATCGGATCTGGACCATATATATTTAGATCAAAATCCAAACATGCATTTGGATTTGGATCCAAAGATCCAATCCAATACCCACATCCATGGCCCACATCACCTTCTCATAAATGGAGGTGGGGCCCATAGAGAATTCACATGAAAAGCTTGGGAAGAGAGAAAAGGGGGATAAAGTATGAGTGAGAAAGTTGGTGGGCTTGACTTTAGTCAAGGGTGGGTTAACCATGTGGGTTTAGCCTAATGAGTGTGGGTTTAAGCTTGTATGCACCTACACCTAACCTGGGGCTGCACCAACATGAACCTGGCTACAATTAGGTCCATGGATCAAGGCCAAGGGGATGCTTCTAAAACCTAGCCCTAAGCTAACCCACCTCACCTAGCCATTCCCCCCTAAACCTGACCCAATCCTAGCCACCCTCACCCAAAACCACCCCAACCATACCTAGCCGACCTCACCTAGCTCAGCCCACCTAACTAGACCACCTAGACCCTAGCTAGACTAAACCTAATCCCACCTTAACCCACCTAATTAGACCCTAACCCCTAATTCCCAGCCACCCCAACCGACCTACCCTAAACCACCATACCACTCCCCCCTAGCCGACCTACCCAAACCACCCCCACCACCAGCCCACCATATCCTAAATATCTACCCAACCGACCCCAGCCCATGCCTATAAAAAAACCCCTTTTGGGGCGGGTTTTGGGGCAGCTCTTGGATCCCTCTCGGTCCTCTCTCACCTGCCCTCTCTTCCACCCCACTTCACTCCCATTCTACCCCAACAGCACCACCATCCACCGCCACTCCACCCGGCTGCACTTCCACCAAGCTGTCACCTACGCACTTCACCCGATTGCCACCTTCCCACTCCCTCACCCTACTGCACACCCCTTTGGCTGTCCAAGGCGACTCACTAGGCCAAAGCCAAGCAAGTCACACCCGGACTAGCTATACGTAAGTGCCTAACTCGGTCCTTGTTATGAACTTGCTTACTTTTAATTAAATTTGATACGGGGTTGTAATAATGGAGCGTTGTCTCCCCCCGCTTATAATAATATGGTTTGGCACACCCACACACACGTGCACTTGAGCCTATCCCACTCTTAGCTGCACACAATTTTAGCACACACATGGGCCTAATCAACCCTTAAGATATAGTTATACCTATATGTCTTAAGTTGCGTGGGTTTTAATTCAAGTTGTGTGCGTGGTCTTTCAATTTCCACACTCACACACATTGAGCTTTCGCTCTTACTCCCAAGACCCTAGTAAGGGCCATATTGCAATTTCCCTTGGGTGTTTTAATTCAAGTTGTGTGCGTTGTCTTTCAATTTCCACACGCACACACATTGAGCCTTCGCTCTGACTCCCAAGACCTTAGTCAAGGCCATATTGCAATTCTATTTGGGTTTTACATTTCAAGTTGCGTGTGTTATCTTTCAATTCCACACGCACACACATTGAGCCTTCGCTCTTACTCCCAAGACCTTAGTCAAGGTCATATTGCAATTCTATTTGGGTTTTACATTTCAAGTTGCGTATGTTGTCTTTCAATTCCACACGCACACACATTGAGCCTTCGCTCTTACTCCCAAGACCCTAGTCAAGGCCATATTGCAATTATATTTGGGTTTACATTACAAGTCATGTGAGTTGTCTTTACATATACACACAACACCCACGCACACGTTGGTGACCTTTGGGCCCATATATATTATAAGTATTTCCCTTCAGCTATGTCTTTAAGATTTGGGTTTTAAGGTTCAGCTGTGTGCATAGTCTTTCCATTTATACACGACACACACTTGCACAATTGAGTCTTTTCGCTCTTAAGATATAGCCATATTTCCCTTTTGCAATTTCCCTTTTGCAATTTACATTAAGTCATTTCCCTTCCGCATTGTCATTCAATTTGGGTTTTTCCTTTGGAGTTGTATGAGTTTGCATTGCATATACGTCCTACCATGAGTTAGGATGCATATTGCATCAAAACAAACCCCACACTCCCGTGCAAAAATCGCCCAACTTAGGTCACTTGCACACACACTTAGTTGGCCCTAAAAAGCTTAAAAAGAAAGACATAGGCATATGCAAATCCCACATGTAATAAAACTTGCAATCGTACATACAAATCCCAAACACTTCGGGTATTTTTCAAAGAGGTTTAAATTTTAAAGACTTTGTCAAGCTTACAGACTAACCCTTGCGCATCGGTGTAAGAAGGTCTGCGACAAAAAGAGCTCACTTGCTCACAGTCGTCCTGATAGAGTCAGATTTTGAAAACTTTCTTCGCTAGCTTAAGCAAGCTAGCTGACATGCCCTTTTTGTTAAAAACGACTTAGACACACGAAAAGGTTCACTTCGGGCCTAAGAACCAGAAGTGGGAATTTTTCATGTCTACAGGATTGGCATGCCCGGTGGAACCTGGGCCTTGTGCAGAGTCATCTCATGTAGAAAAACCTCATGAAAATTTTTTTCTAAAGTGTTTTAACTTTGTTTGTTGCATCTTTCATACTTAGGATTTATTTTAAAAAGCATATTGAAGCATGTCGAGTCCAGGCTCCCAAGAGGTATCTAGCCATGGCTCATGCGCATCAAGTTCTCAATCTAGAAAGTTTTCAAAAAAACAAGAGATTGAAGACTTGAGAAGGGACTTCGAGGCCAAAATCGCCGCTCTTAGCCAAGAGGCTGAAGTAGGCGATTCATGTTCGTCAAATGGCGAACCAAAGGCCAAGAAGAAATTTGAAAAACCTCGCAAACACAAAGAGACTTCCGTAATGGAAGGTAACCAATACCACGAGTCCTTCACACGCAATGACCGTAAAGCCCTACAATAGTTGCTGAGAGGGCAAAATAAAGAGAAAAGAAGTTACACCCTGTCTGATTTCTTACTTGTGGACTACGAAACAGACAGTGACGACGAAATACCAAACTTCCATCAGTATGATGGCATGGGAGACCCTAGGTCTCACTTGCATCTTTTCTCTCATCGAGCCCATAAGAAGAAGAAGGACTCGATGAAATGGGTGTATTGGTTCCCTCTGTCCCTCTAGGGCACAGCTACCAAATGGCTGGCTTCCTACGATCTTAGCCAGTTCACAACTTTCGAAGAGTTAGCGAACTGCTTTATGCAGAGATTCTCGCATAACGTCTCACGCCGACTTTAAACACCTTAAGGGATACAAAATAAGGTGTGAACGAGGACGTACATACGTTCATCGTTTGTTGGAGGTCTCTCTTAGGTCAAGTGCGAGAGTCCATATCTGAAGGATGTGCAGTCATGCTCATCCTAGATAATTTTATAAACGAGTTGATAACCCTTCTCTCGCTTCACGAAATCTCGACTTTCCATAAGTTAATAAAGAAAGCATCCCTTTTTTAAACAAATTTGAAAAAGGGGGTGTATGACCACTTATGGAAAGGAAATCCGATTTCGAAAACTCGCTTGGAGAAGCCCATCACTTATGTGCCATCCATCGCGGTCAAAGGGGCAAAACCCCATAAAATCGCCAATGTCTAGGTGAATCCAAGCCCGACAAGTGCTTCAAGAACTTTTGAAAAACCATAAAATAAAAAAGAGAGGAGTTTTCAAAAACCCTTCGAGAGACGGGAGTACACTTCGCTGGGGCAACCTGTGTCGGAGGTCCTAGACCTCCTACTTGCCCAAAGCATGATCGAACTCCCCGAGATTCCCGAGGGAGTCACTTTGAAGGGAGGGTTTTTAAACAAATTCTGCAAGCATCATCGCCTCAAAGGCCATGATACAAGGCGGTGTTTCTCTCTCCTTAATAAAATTGAGAACTTGATAGCAGAAGGCCGGCTCCAGGTCGCTGAAGAACCTAAGCCTGCTCAAGCTATCTTGAAAGAACCCTTCCCCAAGCATGCAAGTACCAGTGAGAAAGAAAAAGAGGTATGTGCTCTTACGATTTCAAAGAATTTAGCGCATGCATGTGAGTCTAGTTCATCTACTTGCGAGTCTACTCTTATCCTTTACAAGAAACCTGCCCAAGTAGTCATCCGGGGGCCACCAAGAGTTCTGTCCCCAGTTAAACTAGTTTTAACCATTCAAGGTGCTCCAAATCTCTCGATTAGAGCCATGATTAGTGCGAAACCTAGGTTGATCGTGCGAGAGATGACAAGATCCGAGAGGATCTACCAACCCCCACATCTGCAAAGTGCTAAAAAGGTGGTCAGTGTGCCTGGGCCCTCAAAAGCATGTATTCCTAGAGTTCCGCCAAAAACGGACAAAGGAAATGTCATTTTAAAGGTATATGATTTCGAAAACCATCTTTCAAAGATTCCTCAATATGTCCATCCTAGAGCTAATGCAAACTTCGCTTAGGCATAGACTAGTGTTAGAGAAAATTCTAGAAAGAGCAAGGGTTAGTTCGAACATTACCCCTGAATCTTTGTCCAAACAAGTGGCCTCCGTAGGAGCGAAAACACCCATTGTATTCTCGGAAGACGATGTAGATAGACCCTACGAGTCTCATAACCAGGCCCTGCATATCAAGGTGGTTCTGAATAGCCACTCTCTGGATAGGTGCCTTGTCGATGGGGGAGGAGGGCTCAACATCCTTCCACTTCATGTGGCGAATCAAATCGGAGTCACCTTGACATCCGTTCATCCGAGCCCCATCGTCATCACTGGATACAATGGAAATGCGTCTAGACCACTAGGATCTATCGAACTCCCCATGAAAACAGGAGGGATAGCACACACAAGGGTATTCCATGTCTTGAACATCAACCCCCATTATAACCTGTTGTTGGAAAGACCCTGGATACACAGCTTGTGCACTGTGCCATCCACCTTCCACAGGTGTGTCAAGATCTCTTTCAGGGACAAAGTCGTAGTGATCCTAGGAGAGAGTCATCCTCAACTTCAAGGGGTCATAAATTCCCCTTGCTTGTCAAGCTCCCAAACCCATGAGGTAAAACTGGGGCAAACCATGCTCGAGCCACCAAGGCTCATATTGAACAACCCTAGGAAGGTCGTGTATGTGAAGGGGCCACCCAAGGCTGACCCCCTTAAGGTTTTGACCATTCTAGGAAAACCCAAGAATCCCTTATTTTCAAAACCCCTGGACAAGAAGCCCTATGTACACAACATAGATGACAGCAAGTTTCAGGATCACGATTTGTATTCAAACTTCTCCAAAAACAAAAAATCATGAAACATGCTGTTAAACATGGGTTATTTGCCTTATAAGAGTCTAGGGGCACAAAATTAGGGTCTCCTAGAACCCATACTTCCAAGGGTCAATCCAAGCTGATATGGAATCGGTTATACTCCCAAAATACCACCAGAGACACCCCCTGTGACCACCTGAGTCAAGGGTGCCCTGGAGCGTACCCTAGAATAAACCTATGACTTAGACCTCTTATTCCGAGTCTAACCCGTAGTGTTTTCCCTTTGTAGGTATGATGGAAGATCCTTTTATCAAAAATACAAAAACATTTGAAAAACTCAAAATCGAAAAAATGGAAAAATTGTAAAAACCAAAAATATTGGAAAATCAAAAACTCGAAAAAAGAGTAGCTTGTATAGTTCCCAAAATACTCGTTTTGCAAAAACACAAAAAAATCGAAAATTTACAAAACTCCAAAAAGATTTTGTACATAGCTAGTTGGCTTGTGCACACACCTAGTTGGCCCTAAAAAGCTTAAAAAGAAAGACATAGGCACGTGCAAATCCCACGTGTAATAAAACTTGCAATCGTACATACAAAGCCCAAACACTTCGGGTATTTTTCAAAGAGGTTTAAATTTGAAAGACTTTGCCAAGCATACAGACTGACCCTTGCGCATTGGTGTAAGAAGGTCTGCGACGAAAAGAGCTCACTTGCTCACAGTCGCCTTGATAGAGTCAGATTTTGAAAACTTTCTTCGCTAGCTTAAGCAAGCTAGTTGGCATGCCCTTTTTGTTAAAAACGACTTAGACACACGAAAAGGTTCACTTCGGGCCTAAGAACCAGAAGTGGGAATTTTTCGTGTCTACAGTACCTAGAAAGGAAAGTCGTTCAAGAAAGGAAAGTCGATGTTGAAGAAAGAAAGTCGGCGTCCAAAAAGAAAAGTTTGTGTCATCCACGCAAAAGAAAAGTGATGCTCGATTTGGCAAGTTGTAATGCTCGATTTGGCAAGTAGTGATGTTTAATTTGGTAAGCCACTAAGAGGAAACTTAGCATTTTTGGAGTTCAGCATCAAAAGATTAGGCAACTTACCTTATTAAGCTTCATTAAACAAGCAACTGCATTTACCATATCAGACGAAGCAAGTTTTTGGCAAGAAGGGCCAGCATTTCACTTACCTTATCCATGGGAGCAGTTTTTGGCAAGAATGACCATCATTCACTTGCCAAAATGCAATCATTTTCAATAAGGCAACTTGCCTTATGAAAATTTGCAGGGAAGAGGCATCCTTTGGCCTATAAAAGGGGCCTCGAAGAGGCTGCAAATCATCAATCTGAGTTAGATCAATTTGAGTTAGATAAATCCGAGTTCAGCAAAACCATCCAGCAAGAGGGAGAGAAAGAGAGAAATAAAGAAAGAAAGAGAGAAAGAGAGAGAGAGGGAGAGGAGGAAGAGAAGAAGGAGGTTGTTGCCTGCTGTCAACCGTCCGTTGCAAACTTTCCTTTGCTATCTATCACAGGTTCTTCCTTGTTTTAATCATCCCCTTTTTCAGTAAATATCTTGGGTTTGTAATTAAGGATCTTAAGTCTCCATGAAGGTGTATTAATTTAGATTCATAGGATAACCCCATCTTTCTTTCATGCAGACTTCGTTACATGCTTTGATATTGGTTCTTTCGACTCCCTCACACAACTTAAGATCATGAACCTCTTAATCTCACATTTTTCACGTGATCATTAGGATTTTGACTATTATTTTATAGTTGTAGATTTGTTTTAATTCGGATTAAAACACAAACATAGTTCTGAAAATCTGTTTTCTGCACTCTGCACGTGTCCATTAAAAGATTTCTATGTGATCATCCCTTACTCCAAATATGTCAAAATTTGGCTCTCTAATCTAGACATACAAAGGCATTTCTCATAAAATTTTTAAGAATTTTGGATTTGTTAAACATCATTAACAAAATTAGAAAAGTTTTACAAAATCAGAACATATTCTAGAAAACCAAAAGTTCTTGTGATATAGGTCGGGTTATTCCTGAATATCTTTATATACAGTGAACCAAATTTATTGAAAATAGTTTCTTAGCTTTCCAACAAGACTAATTTCATAGAAATCGGAGGTTTGAGCACAAAAATATATTAGTTTTTCTAAACCTTTGATATTCTGGCACAAGTCTGTC
Organism: Brasenia schreberi; assembly: GCA_036023115.1. Classification (NCBI taxonomy): domain Eukaryota; kingdom Viridiplantae; phylum Streptophyta; class Magnoliopsida; order Nymphaeales; family Cabombaceae; genus Brasenia; species Brasenia schreberi. Next base: position 1,354,623 of record JAYKKT010000067.1, read on the forward strand.
CCGAATGTCTGAGAGAGGTTTGTTTCCAGATTTAATTAGTGAATCTATAGCATGTAAAATTAAAATAAAAATATTTCTGAATTTGTACATTGAAGTCTATCCTTTGTAAAAAATTTAGAATTTTTGGAAACTTGAAATTATTTCAAAAAAATCAGAAACACGTTTATGAAAATAGGACCAGTTTTTATTTTTCAAGACTTGAAATCTTTCTAAGTTAAGAACCAAAATCACAATTTTATCAAAATTTCAAAGTTGGAATTTTATTTTTCGAAACTTACCAGATCTCAAATAATTTTCAATGCATCTAGGCTGACCCTTGAGCGTCGGTTCAAGAAGGCCTATGTCGATAAAAGTTCACTTGTCCACAATTGCTACACGAAAGTTACTAATTGGCACGCTCGCGCACACGATGTATTTTGAGAATTTTGTTTCGAATCTCCACATAGGTTTCAAAATAAAAATTCACGTCTACATAAGGCATGAACAAAAAAGGCAACAACTAGGCACCTACCAATTTCAACATTGTTGGGAAAGGTAATCTGTCATTTTTAGTTCTAGGTATTAGAAAGTCAGCGTTCAAAAAAGGAAAGTCGGTGTTCAAAAAAAAGGAAAGTCGACTTTCAAGAAGGAAGGTTGGTGTTCAAGAAAGGGAGGTCGGCATCTAAGAAGGAAAAGTCGGCGTTCAAGGAAGGAAAGTCGGTGTTCAAGAAAGGAAAGTCGTCGTCATCCAAGAGAAAGTTGTGATGTTCAATTTGGTGTTTGCCCATGAGAGTCCAAGAAGCCAATTCTTATTTAGAAACCATCAGCACATTAAAATTCGTGGAGAGGGTTTCTATTGTTGAACTTGGCATTGATCGTGTAAACAAGGAAAGTGGTGGCATTCGAGAGCTTAGAGAACAGGTGGAATGCCTCAAGAAGGCATTAGCAACAAAAGAAGGCCAACATCTTGGCTGAAATCATCATGTCCATGTACTTTTCACAGCAGCTTGGCCAAAATTATCACAGCCACTTACCAAATGACAACAACTCCCTTTTCCATTTCGAGTTCAGCATGAACAATAGATGTTTACCTTTTCCTGCCATAGTCAACCTCAACAAAGATCTTTATGCAGAGGAAGCAGCAGCAACTTGGACAGCAAGCCCACCTATTTTTCCAAATTGAACCGAATTCAGTAATGAATAAACCATCCACTTACCATATCCAATGGAGTAGATTTTTTGCAAGAATGACCATCATTCACTTACCAATTTCAACCACCTTCAATAAGGCAACTTGCCTTACAAAGAGCTGCAGCAAAGAGACAACCCTTTACCTATAAAAGGCCCCTTGAGGGGAGATACAAAGCATCATCCAAAAATTATCAATTGATCCACAAATCATTCAGCCCTCAACCAAATTAAAGAGAGGGAGAAAAAGAGAGAAAGAGAGAGAGGAAGAGAGAAAGAGAGAAAGAGAGAGACGAAGAGAGAAAGAAGAAGGGGAAGGTTCGCCGTCACAAGTCATCGCCATCACAGCCCTCAACAACTCCCTTTTCGAAACCTATGTGGAGATTTGAAATGAAATTCTCAAACTACATCGTGTGCACGAGCATGCTAGCTAGTTTGCTCAAACTAGCAAAGATTGATTTTCTAACTTCGTGTAGTGATTGTGGATAAGTAAGCTCTTTTTGACGTATGCCTTCTTAAACCTATACTCAAGGGTTAGCCTAGACGCTTTGAAAATTATTCGAGATCTGATAAGTTTTTAAAACTTAGTTATGTAAAAATCATGATTTTGACTCTTAACTTAAAATATTTTAAGTCTTGAAAAATAAAAACTGGTTATGTTTTTAAAGGTTGTTTTTTATTTTTTTGGAATAATTCTGAATCACCAAAAATTTTGAAAATTTTATAGAAAATAGATTTTGATGCATAAACTTAGAAAATATTTTTATTTTATGTATAGATTTATATAATTAATTCTGAAAATACACTCTACTCAGATTCTTGGGACATACATGTGGTAGAAAGTTAGAGGTTTGGAAAAACTATTGTATTTTTATACCCAGACCTCCGATTTCTATGAAATTAGTCTTTTTGGAAAGCTATGGATTTCAGCTTTCTAATAAGACCTTCAATCAAATTGGTTCACTATGTACAAAGATATTGGGAACAACCTAACCTCTATCACAGAAACTTTTAGTTTTTCAGAATTTGTTCTGATTTTAATAAAACTTCTTTAATTTTATTGATGATGTTTCCTAAGCCTAAAATTCTTGAAAAGTTTATCAGACATGTATCTCTATGCATACAGTAGATGTGCAAAATTTTGAAATATTCAAAGTAGAGAATAATGAAGGATAAATCATTTACCGAACGTGTGCAGGGTGTAGAAAAACAGGTTTTTCAATTTTTTAGATGGCTGCTTGTGTTTTTGTCTGAATTAAAATTGAATCTACAACTATAAAACAATAAAGAAAATCCTAATTATCACATGAGTATAGGGAGATTAAGAGGTCTATAATCTTACGTTATGTTATGGAGTAAAAAGAATCAAAATTAAAATATTTAACGAATAGCATATGAATAAAAAAAAGACGGGGCAACATATGAACCTTGATTAATACATCATCATGGAGACCTTATCTCCTTAATTACAACCCCATAATGTTCAATGAAAAAAAAGATAATTATGAGAGCATGAAGGAAGAATGGACCTGTGGCGGAAGGTGGAGGACGCCTGGTGGTTGACAACGCCTTCTTCTTCCTCTCTCTCTCTCTCTTTCTTTCTCACTTTCTCTCTTTCTCTCCCTCTCTTTCTCTCCCTCTTGTTGGGTCGTGGGGAGCTGGATGGTTGGATGACTTGTAGATGGGATGATTGAACTTAGATTTTCATTTGCAACCCCCTTGAGACCCCTTTTATATGCAAAGGGATGCCTCTTTGCTGCAAATTTTCATAAGTTGCCTTATTGAAGATGGTTGTATTTGACAAGTGAATGCTGGTAATTCTTGCCAAAAACTACTTGCTAAATCATTTGATGAAGCTTGATAAGGTAAATGAAGTGCTAACCCTTCTTGCCAAAACCTGCTCCATCTGATATGATAAGTGAAACTGCTCATTTAATGAAGCTTGATAAGGTAAGTTGCCTAATCTTTTGATGTTGAACTCCAAAACTGGTAAGTTTCCTCTTGGTGGCTTATCAATTAAACATCACTACTTGCTAAATTGAGCATTACAGCTTGCCAAACCGAACATCACTTTCCTTTTGCGTGGATGACGCTGACTTTCCTTTCTAGACGCAGACCTTCGTTTTGGGCACGGACTTTCCTTCTTGAACGTCAACTTTCCTTTCTAGGTGCAGACTTTCCTTCTTTAACGTCGACTTTCCTTTCTTCAACGACTTTCCTTTTTAAGTACTGACTTTCTTTTCTGGGCGCCGACTTTCCTTCTTGAACATCAACTTTCCTTTCTTAAACATCAACTTTCCTTTCTAGGTGCAGACTTTCCTTCTTTAACGTCGACTTTCCTTTCTTCAACGACTTTCCTTTTCGAGTACTGACTTTCTTTTCTGGGCGCTGACTTTTCTTCTTGAACATCGACTTTCCTTTTTTAAACATCGACTTTCCTTTTATCATACTAACCTTCCTTTCTGGATATTGACTTTCCTTCTTAAATGTTAACTTTCCTTTCTAATACATGAAACTAAAAATGGCAGGTTACCTTGCCCAACATTGCCAAAATTGGCAGGTGTTTGGTTGTTACTTTTTTCTGTTCATACTATCTCCTATTTCTGGGTCATTTGCCTCCTTCCGATCCGAGTTTTATATATGACAGGTATGGTTTCAAACACTTTCTTTAAAATTATTTTTATATTTTAAAACATCAAATTTAATGAAATCAAATATTATTTTGATAAAGCACTAGGTTTCATTCCCAGTTTTTGTTTGCAAGGGTGACCTACTTTTGCTCCGTGAGTCAATCTATAACCACCTTGACCAATTTACCCTTTTCATGGGTGTAGGGTATCGAATCACTTTAACTGCTTCAACAGGTGTAGGGTATCGAACCACTTTAACCACTTCAACAGGTGTAGGGCATCGAACCACTTTAACTACTTTAATGGGTGTAGGGTATCAAACCACTTTAACGGGCGTTGGGTATCAAACCACCTTAACCTTGGGTATCAAGTCTCGGAATGAGACTATTCTTGACTGGACAAATTTATGAGGTTTGATTTGAATTTAATTTGTTTTTGAATAGGGGTTTTAAAATTTCATAAATGTATCAATTTGTAAATATTTTTGAGTTTGATTCCCAATGTTTTCTTTTTCTTTGTTTCTTTAAAGAAAAATTGTTTGAAATCATTTTTCCTTAGAAGGCAATCATTTAAAAGGCAAAATCCTGCCAATTTGGTCATGAGAGCAAACTAGTTATTTTTATGAAATTTTGTCCAAATTTGATTTTTTCAAAAGGGATGCAATATATCATCATTTTGAGGTTGCTAGAAAATTTTGATACAAAAATGAGTTCATTTGATGTGTTTTTACTTAAAAACCCAAAGCTACAAAAAAAAATCTAAAAGATGAAGCTTCTTTATTTGGAATTTTTTTTTGAGGTGTTTACATCTTTAAGATTAATGAGGTTATAATTAAGGAGCTCATGTCTCCATTATGATGTATTAATTAAGGATCATATGCTTCCCCGTCTCTTTTTCATTCATTAATTGTCTCTTATATGTTTAAATTTTGATCTTTCCTACTCCATAATATAATACAAGATTAGATACCTCTTAATCCCCTCTATGCCCATGTTATAATTATAATTTTATTTATTTTGAATTGCTATAGATTAATTTTTAATTCGGATGAAAACACATGCACGAATATTAAAATCTAAAAACATGTTTTCTGCACTCTACACATGTCCGATAAATGATTGTTAATTCATTATCCCCAACTCCTAATGTTCTGAAATTTGACACTCCAATCTATACATAGAGACACACTTTTCATAAAAATTTCAAGAATTTTAAGGTTGTGCAATATCATAAATAAAATAGGAGAAGATTAAATAAAATCAAAACAAATTCTGTAAAACCAGAAGTTCTTGTGATAAAGGCTGGGTCAAAATCCCATATCTTTATGTATAGTGAACCATTTTTATTAAAAATAGTCTCATTGGAAATCTTAAATCTGTAGTTTTCTAACCAATTTCAAAGAAATCAGATATTTGAATATAAAGATACAGTAGTTTTCCTAAACCTCTGATTTTCTGACATACATTTGTCCCAACTATCTAAGTGGGGTATATTTTCGGATTTAGTTGAATAAATATATAAAATAAAAAATAAAAATAAAAATAGTTTCTGAATATGTACATCAAGATCTATTTTGTATAAAATTTTGAGAATTTTTGGAGATTTAGAAACTATTAAAAAAAATTAGAAACAAGTCTCTAAAAACAGAAATAGGTTCTATTTTTGTTTAGACTTGGAGCATGTTTTTGAGTTAAAGAAGAAAATCACGGTTTTTGTCAAGTTTTTGGAATTGAAATTGGGTTTTGAAAATTCACCGAATCTCAAACGATTTTCAAAGCGTTTAGACTGACCCTTGAGTAACGGTTCAAGAAGGCTTACATCGACAAAAATTCACTTGCCCATAATTGCTACACGAAGTCAGAAATCAATCTTTGCTAGTTTAAACAAACTATGCTCGCTCATATGACGTAGTTTGTAAATTTAATTCCAAGTCTCTACATAGACTTCGGAATAAAAATTCACATCTACAATAGATAGGTGAATGTTCCTAGAGATGGAACTGTAACTACCGCGCCATTGAGGAGTTTTTAAGAGAGGATGAGACATGATAGCATGAACCTCATAGATTGTATTTTAGAGAGGTTGCACGTCATTGAATATATGTTCTCCAAGTTATATGGAGGAGGGAGGTATTGTCGCTATTCTCCATCACATTGTATATTGGCAGGACAATGAGTATCCTTTTGAGCATTAGATATCGATGCTTGACATGGGTTGGGTCATAGCTATTGTGGGATGTTGCATTAGTACAAGTCTCCAAGATTGGGTTGGCAACGTTTTACATGTGTGGTATATGTACTATGATTATTCGATACAATATTTTTTTATGGTAAGAATATGTTTGTTAAATTATTATATATTGGTTGAGTTGATCTATTTGTGTTAGCATTTTTCTATAGATACATATGGAAAATGGATCATTGATGCCACTTATATTATTATCTTGACATTATTATAGACATGACACAATGTTGTGAATTGGGATTTATTATTCCATGGACATATTACATATTATATTGAACTAAGAGGACCGAGTGATGATAATATATATAATGTAGATGATGATTATTGACTTGTGTATTAAGTTATAAGTCCTTTGTATATTTCAATGGTAAAATCTACCTATTTGCCTAGTGTTTATATATATATATATATATATATATATATATATATATATATATATATATATATATATATATATATATATATATATATAAAGAGAGAGAGACAAGAGAACAGAAAAAGCGAATACAATTCACCACGTAGTTACAAATACACATATTCACTTAGTTATATAGGTGCAGATTGAACCACATACAATGAGAAGCACACTAAACAGATACATCTACTCCTTATCATGGTTGTGCATGTAGTCGGTTATCAATTTGTATACTTACTCATAACAATCATCAATGAGGTCTATCACATCATATCATAACAACAATGACATTTGTACAATTACAAGTCTCATTATCCGCAAGGTATCAACAATACACTGCAACAACAAACATAATAGATGGGTAAATATTTTCATAGGATAAAATATAAAATGAAGGAGAAATACAAGAATACTACATTACATGATCTATCATCCTTGATATTGAAGGATAAATGCCCTATGTAGGATAAAGGTAATGTAAGCTATGTGAATGCCACTACTCATATCAACTCATATATGTAACATATCAATTCATATATGAATCATCGCACTTGTATGGGTATGTGTAGACGTGAAATTTTCACTCCAAGCCTATGAAGAGACTTGAAATAAAAGTTTCAACTCTACTTTATGCGCGAGCGTGCCAACTAGTTTCCAAAACTAGTAAAGTGTATGAAAATCTGACTCAATTGGCGATTTGTGGCTAAGCGGGCTCTTTTCGCTTTAGGCCTTCTTGAACCGATGCTCAAGGGTCAGCCTAAGCACTTAGAATTTCAAATACATAGGTGATATTTTCAAATTCATGTGAATATAAGGTTTTTGTCAAGAACAAATGGGTGCACTTGGTTTCAAGTTTGCAAAATCAGCAAGTTCTGAAAAACAGAAATTGGTTCTGTTTTCAGAACTTGTTCCCAAAAATTTTCTGATAGCCTAGGGATCTCTAAAATTCACAAAACTTTTAAAGGCTATAGCGTGAAATATTAAGATCTTAAGCCACTTTTTATTTTGAATTTTGGGATAAGAAATCTACAAAATTAAATCTGAGACTAGACTCAACTCAACAACTTCAGGGCGTTCTATGACAGAATCACAGAGGCTCAAAGAATCCTCTGTATCTCGGTGTATAGAATTCCAAATGTTATGATCTTAGTCTTTTCAAAAAGCTATGGATGTCAACTTTCTAATAAGACTAATTTTATCAAATTTGGTTTCTATAAATAGAGATATGAGACTTTTACTCAACTCCTGTTGCAGAAAAACTGACTGTGCAGAAAATATAACTGAGTTTGTCCGATTTTGCTCAATTTTATTCACATAGTTAGATGGTCCTAAAATTCTTTCCAATTTTATTTATAATGTGTTTGTGTGTGTAGATGTTGTGCCTAAAATTTTAGAGCATTCAGATCACAGATTAGAAAATGAAAATTATGGCAATCAAGGTATACAGATGTTGAAAAACCAGAATTTCGTTTTTAGAACATACATGAATACAAACTCACCCGAATTTAAATTGCAACAACCCAACAACACAAACTAAATTGCTAAAGGGAAATGAATAAAAATATATATCTTAGCTTAAACATAGAGGGGATTAGAGAATATAGAGTGTTTATAGAATATATTCGGGTAGAATCAAGAAATCAAATACATAGAGTGCGTAAGTAAGAATAGAAAATTCACAGCACATCTACTTCTTATTACATCATGGGGGTAGACAAAGCTCCATTAATACAACCCCTTTTAAATTGAATATGAATAAGAGATATGGAAGAACCAGGGATGAGAAATACTTACAAAGATTTCCCCAAGAATCGGATTCAAGGAATGAATCTCGGCCCACACTCTCCCTTTGATTCACTCTTCTTTTCTCACTCACGGTTTCTCCCAAATGTTTGCAGCAATTGGCCTAAGATCTACCATCTTTTTCCCTCTCTACACTCTTCCCTAGCAGCCCATGGATTCCTAGGTGCAGCCTCTTTGCCTTGCTAAACACCCAAGACCCCTTGATGCAGCCCTTCCTTGAAACCCCCCTTCAATGAGTCTCACGCCCCCCCCCCCCCTCCCCCCTACTCCTCAAGGGGGGGCCTCTTCTAGGCTCTTCCTTGGGACGGGCCTTCCATGGCCCAAGTCTAGCCCCAAGGTTTGGTCTTCATGTGGTCCCCTTTTAGTCAATATGGACCAGCCCCATGTGGGCTAGTTCTTGGCTCCAATCAATCACGCCTAGCCCTAGCTGATCAAACCCAAATGCACCTGGCTAGACTTGAGTAAATGTCTTGATCAATCTTCGGTATGGCTTGCCTTGACTTTGCTTACTTTTGACTTGATATATGGGTTGGATAAGATTTTAATATCTTTGGAATCAACCCCAAACGTCCATCTATTTCAAATTTGAAATGAACTAGCTCATCCTTATCCCAAGATTACACTTGATCCGAATGGCTCCTTGATTTGCATAACCAACTCGGGATGCCTTGCATGATGGCCCATGTAATTTGATTTGTTTGAGAAAGATATGCCTTTGACCTAGTCCATCCTTTTGCTGTCGGGCTTGAGCTCGATCCTGAATTGAGTTGGGTCCCACCTATTCGCCTTTAAATTATTTGAATTTTTGAAATTGGGAGTTTAGAAAAATTTTGATTTTGGGTGTTTACAATATAATGCCTCAATACCAAGATATTATAGTAAAAGGCAATATAAGCTATGTGAATGTCACTACTCATCTTGAGAATGGTATTCAACCTTATAGGCATGTGACTTTATTGGCCTATGTGTTACAATGAACCTTAATGTTTCAATCGGGATATGTTGACGATCACCAAATTTATGAGCAACTTTGTTTGACATATATGGCTCTATGATGTTCGAACATCAAATGTGTCCATGGAATAATGACAAGTGGTAGGTATCGTTTGTGCATCTATTCCAATAATAAGGTTGCCATGTGATATGTGGAAAAAAGATGGAGCAAATGATATCAATGGTATTTTTCATTATGTATAATAGACAACAACTAAATACATATCAATACACATACCTCATGAGCCTGTAACGAGTTCAACTACTCACGATACGCAGCAAGACGAGAAACACAATCCCTGTGAGTGATACTGATCATTCACCTAGTTGCACAAGGTTGCCCATCAGACACCCAAGACATTGCCTAACTGTAAAAGCTGAAAGGTACTCAGAAATCCTTGGCTAAAATGCTTAAAACATTGAAAAAGCTGTAGCAATGGCGAGAAAACTCTAACGCAAACACAACCTACAAGCTCGTGTTGTGTCCAATCAAAATAACACGAGAAAAAGCAGATTGTATCCAGGTCAGCATATTTTGATACAACACGAGCTTGTAGGCTGTATTTGTCTGTCTGCATCCAAACTAACATGAAAAGAAATAAATTGTGTTTGGGTTGACCTATCTTTCATACAAACACAACATGAACACAACCAAAACACAAATTGCTGTCAATATATAGACATGGCCTGAAAGTCCGCGTTCGTGTCCGGCAAAAGTAACACAAAGAAAATTTGGCATGTTCGATGTTGGCTTGCTTCAAGCACGATGACATGATGCCGACCATGAAATTGCTACCCCCATCTATTTTGATCATTTGACCTCAGTACGTGTTACTTCCGGTCATCTCTTAATAGTACCGAGTCTCACCCAATCTGGGTTGAATTTGGTGATCCCATGCCAACGTAGCCAACTCCAACTAAGAAAACAGGATCTGAACTCCTCAAACCTTAGTTTGGTTCCAATTATGAAAGAGGGATCCAGTTTTAGTAATTAATTCAAAAGGGTTTTAACATGTAAGAAGTGTACAAGTAGAATACCGTCCCTCACCTTAGGAATATTGTCAAATGGGTGACAAGATCTGAGAAACTAGATGGCTGTAAAAAGCTCAAAAGCATATGAAAGAAACAAGATCTTATATTGCAATTACAGCATCAACTGACCTTTCCGCGGACTCAACTCACAAGATGAAGGTACCCAGTGCGTAGCTTCAGTCTCCCCGTCTCTCTCTCTCTCTCTCTCTCTCTCTCTCTCTCTCTCTCTCTCTCTCTCTCTCTCTCTCTCTCTCTCTATTTATATATATATATATATATATATATATATATATATATATATATATATATATATATATAACATTTTTGTACTAAAATGCTAATGAGACACAAAATAAATCGAGCATGATGGCAACTAAGAATCTCTGTAGCTGACTGATTACACTCAGGAGTCGGAGGTTTCAGTATTGTGTTTCGATGAGGTCGTTCTTTGGGATGATAGTTTTGCTACAGATTGTCTTGGAGATCTTATGTTCGGATCCGCTTCTTGACCTCTCGTTCTCTAATAAAGGATCCGTTCATATTTACCTGAAGCTGATTGGATCCTTTTCTCCAAAACATAGATCCAAACAATTCTTCAATTGGATCTGAGTCGGAGACTTTGATTTTTTCCTTGTGCTCATGGCCATGTCCGGATCCAAATCCACTGATGACTAACCCTGTTACGCTTGATTGCCTGCTCGCATCAAGATACAGTCGCTCATACTGATTCAGTTTTCAATCCGCATTGAGTATTTCAGTAATATCGGGTTGCGTCAGATTCAGTATTGCTATGATCCACCCCGAGTTTGACCCAGTAACAACCATGTAGACGTTTATGCTCAACTTTGGAGTTACATGGATCCGAATACATTTATGGTCCAATGGTAAGACCCCTAAAGCAGCCCTTATCTACATGGCGTGTCCAATTAAAATTCTTGTGATTCAATGAATAGGCCGGAAGTCTAGTAACAGCTCTTTAAAATCCACACAAGGACCAAAGGCTAAATGCTTCTCTTAGATCGGTGTACATGGGCTTTCCGTGATATGGATTAAGTAGTGCATCTTTGTAGCTTTGGAGTTTAATAAGCTAAATATGATCACCGTAAATTGTCATTACAGTCTTATGAATCCTTAAAATGATTTTATAGTTGTTACATTGCTTCATATTCATAAATGAAATGATATTGGTGATAAAATATTTGTTAACTTCTTATGCACATAAATAATAGGTACAATTATAATTTTCCTCGTAGTTTAAAGTTCTTGTCCAAGACTCCTTAATTTGGAAGTTTTTTTCTGCAGTGGTTTTCGACTAAAAGTTGCAATCCTGAACTTCTAGGAGGTCACACTCATCTTAATGTTATTCTTATTATTCAAGGTACTTAGTGTAAACACCTTAAAAATGTTTTTCAAAATAAATCTAGGCATATTTTAAATCCACGATTTAAACACAGCTTACGAATTTTATAAAATTCCAAAACAACATTTTGGAAATGAAAATATTTTAAACCCCGAGGTTATAAAATCAGGTCTTGGAATTCAAATATAAAAAATGATGATTTACCCAAAGGAATGGGTCAAGGCATGACATGCAAAAGCCCCAATCAAGTCTCAAAGACAAGTAGGGTCATCCCAAGCTAAGCTCAATCAAATCCAATACTTAAAGAGAGCTGGTGATCATAAGACGTGGAAGATGGAGCTAATTCAAGTCAAGGTTAGAGTCAATTCAAGCCTCAAGTTCAAGACAAAGAACCAAGGAAGCATCGAAGCAAAGCTATGGCTAAAGCACATGGTTGGGTAAAAGTGATCCAACAAAACAATTCAGTTCAAATCAAGACAAGCTAGCCAAGGATGAATTAATGAAGCCATACACCATGCAAAGATGGACCACGACTAGCCACAATGCTAGACCAAGTGAGAACCGCCCCCTTAACCAAGCCATAAGGGTGGGCTATGGCATAAATAAAGTGAAGACCACACCTAGGTGGGTGGCTCGATCAATGACTTGGATTCAATCAAGGTGAGTCAAGACCAACGAGATGTCTTTGAGCCTATTCAAAATCAAAGATTGGAACTAGCTAGAAAGGCAATATCAAAGCTCAAGTCATCAAGTAAGGCCATCAAGACCGAGCCAATGCACAAGGGTGGGCTAAGGTGACTTCACCTAGCGGTGCCCAAGGTGGAGATCAGTCCATGTGGGTTGCACCAAGCCCACATGGACCAAGAGGGGACCACTCCCCAGTCCACATGCACCATGTACAGCAATGGACCAACCCTTGGATCAAATTGAGATGTAATATTAGTCCAAAATCTAAAACCGTGGAAGGCCCTAGAGGCTCCCTTTGAAATCTATATAAGGGGGTCTTGGGGGCTGGTTTGAGGCATTGAAGAAAGAGAGGAAATCTTGTAGCAAGAGAGGGAGACAAAGAGAGAGACAAAGAGGGGAAGGAGAAGGAGGAGAGTGGAGGTGCCGACCCTCCAAGCCGTTGCTAGCAAGTCGTCGGCTACCACCCGATCCACCATGGTAAAAGTTATTTCTTTCCTTCTCTTTGAAATTTCTTTCTTCTCCACTTTCATTAAATTTAATGGGGTTGTAATTATGGAGCAGATGACTTCATTTTTTATGTAATAATTAAGGGTTATATTGCCCAATTTCTTTTATATTCATAGATGCATGTTATGTATTTGATTTTTTGTTTCTCTTACCCCAATATACATTGTAAGCTCTTATATCTCTTAATTCCCTCTATGCTTATGCTATAATCATAATTTCTTTCATTTATTTCAATTATTTATATTTTAATTGCTATATATTTTCTTTTAAATTCGGACAAAATGCATTCACGTATGTTGTAAAACTGAAAACCTGTTTTTTGCACTTTGTATATGTCTGATATATGATTTTTAATTCCTTGCTCTCTACTCCGAATGCGCTAAAATTTTGCATACCTACTCTACATACACAGACATTATTGATAACATTTTCAATAATTTTCTGACCATGCAACCTCATAAATAAAATAAGATAAAATCAGATAAAATCGAAACAAAGTGTGTCAAACCTTCATTTCCTACAAAAGAGGTTGGGTTATAATCCTATAACTTTACCTACAATGAACCAATTTCATTTAAAATGGTTTCAATAGAAAGCTGAGATTAATAACTTTTCAACAAGACCAAGTTCATAGAAATTGGAGGTATGTGTGCCAAGATACAACCGTTTTTCTAAACCTCTATATTTCTATCATAGATCTATCCCAAATACCTGAATAAGGTATGTTTTCATATTTAATTGTATACATCGACAATACTTAAAATCGGAATAAAAATAGTTCATGAATCTCCATATCAGTCTCTATTTCTTTTAAAATTTTCAGCATCTACAAACTCATTGAATATTCTCGGCTCATCTTTCGAATAAACCTTAATCTTATGCATGGGTTTATAGGTTTTTCATTTATAAATACTAATTATTTAGTTCTAAAGTCGGGCATGATCGGCCTTACTTTACTAAATGTGCATACCATCATGGGTCTCCCACGCGAAGGCCCCGAGCTTCAAGATATTAACTCTCATTGTACTCACTTTACTTTTAATTGGAGAATATGCCCTACAAGAGATTTATTATTCCAATTTCCTTTTATACTAGCTCTATCAATTTATTAACTTTCCTAGTAGCACAATGATTACCAAAGAGTATCGTGACATGATTGAAGTCTTCATTTCCAACCATTGTTTTTATTTTTGCTCTTTGTTTCTCAGTATCTTTTACTAGGTTGTTTGCATTTTTCTTTCTTATCTTGCTAATAAAGATGTCGAATGGGCTTAGCTTGGGAGGGGGATAGGGGCCTAGGACAGCTTTGAAAAAATGTAGGGCCCTGCCATAAAATTTTGTCTCATATTTGAAGTAGGGTCCAATGGCTAGGCCCATAAGGCCACATGGCCAATGGATATTAGATCGGGTCTATAAGACCTATCCAAATATGTTTGAAATCCACATACATGTATATATATGTACTATATATATACACATACATGAAATATAAAACCTATACATATATGTGTGTACATATATATATGTTCATATATATATATATAGATAGATAGATAGATAGATAGATAGATCGATAGATAGATATATACACACACATGTAATGGGAAAAATATACACACACATATATGCATGTGAATCAAAAACTTATAATATATATGTAGTATATATGCATGTACATATATACATGTAATTGAAAAAACTATACATATCGATATATGTAATATATATAATACATATATGAGTCATATATGCTACAGATATGTATATATGTAATAAGAAACTATATGTATACGTGTAATAGAAAAAAAACTATACATATATGTAGATGTAATAAAAAAACTAAATATATGTGTGTACGAGCTGACCCAGACCGGCATGGCCCATATTGACATCTTTACTTGCCAACAAAAAATTGTCTAGTACTACTTCTAAGATCTTAGGTGGCAAGAATTCTTTTCGGATATAACACTCTTAAAGTTAAGATCATGCACCTATGTCTTGTCAATCTTCCTCATGATTTACTCCATCTAGAATATGTTAATAATCCTGACTTCTTCTTGTTGGGTTACAGTGATTTTGTCACCCGGTATATATCGGAGAAGTTGCATATTCTCTAGTATGCTTCATTTCCCTTGTCAGTTTTTTTGTGCTTGGGAGTTGCATAATGGGATTGGGGCAATATGTCCCAACCTAATAATGGTTGAGATGTATTATTCCCAATGCAAAGCCTCATAAGTTGGGTTGGTCCAATTATATGAACATAGACCAATTTCCATTAGTAGGGAACGCAACCACTTTCCTTCACATATTCCGGATGTAATTGCTCTATATTCTACTTCTATTGTTGACCTTGCCACAACATTGTTTCTTACTTTTCTATGATACTATATTACCTTCAACGAGGATTATATATCCTGTAGTTGATTTTCTATCTTCAATAGAGCATACCCAATCATCATCACCATAGACTTCAATTTTTGTATAACCATTGGCCTTATATAATATTTCTTGTCCAGGCGTTGCTTTCAAATATCTTAGTATATGAAAAAATGCATCCATATAGAACTTTGATGGTGACTGCATGAATCGACTGACGATGCTTACTGCATAAGGTATGTCTGGACGTGTGATAGTCAAATATATAAGTTTTCCAATAAGTTGCTGATATATGGTTACATCCACTTTATCAACTCCATCATCCATTTGCAACTTCTGATTAACATCCATGGGAACATATATTGGTTTGCAATTTTTTATCTTGACATCTCGCAACAAGTCCAATGTATACTTTCTTTGATTTAAAAAAACATTTGTACCTAAGTAAGCTATTTGAATGCCCAAGAAATAATGTAGTCTTCCAAGATCTTTCATTTCAAAGCTTCGCCTACTCATTTTTCCTTTTAGAGAGTTGTTTCTCGGCTAACTAGGTCATTAAATGCGAGATATAATGATGTCATCCAACGTACACAAGCAAAACTATGAGTTTACCTTCTTGTGAATGCTAAAAAAAGAGAGTATGATCACCTTAATTTTGTCCGTATTCGAGGACACCATTGCTTTGTGAATCTCCCAAATCAAGCACGGGAGATCATGGCAAACCCATTTTAAAGTCTTCTTTAATCTACATACTTTGTTCCTTCCACAAGTGGAATCGTAAGGGAAGATGCCTGTATAAACTTCCTCCTCTAAGTCTCCATGGAGAAAGGCATTTTTAACATCAAACCGGTGTAATTCTTACCCCAGAAAGGGGCCGCAGTAAAGAGGAGGTAAAATTCTTACGGTGTTCATCTTGTGATTATTGTTAGAACCAAATGTCTCTTCATAGTTAATTATATGATTGACTATAACCACGAGCCACAAGTCATGTTTTATATCTCTCCAATGTTCCATCTACTTTGAATTTTACAGTATATACCCATTTACAACTGACTGCTTTTCTTCCTGGTGGTAGATCACTGACCTCCCACTTGGCATAATTATATTTCTCTTTCCCTTTTTATACACTTCCATCTCCTTTTCTTCTTGTTGTTGATCATTTTCTGCAACAGAATAATCTTCATTTGCTTCATCACTAGTGATGTTAAATAGGAATTTAACAAGTCGGTAGAATTTTTTAAGAAGGAAGAAGTTTCAAAGAATGTTACATCCATAGAAATATATTTCTTATGAAAATTAGTGTCATAGAAAACATATCCCTTTTTTTTGCAAGAATATCCAATAAAGACACATTTGACAGCCTTTGAATCGAGTTTATCTCAAAATTGACTATGAACATGAACATAACAAACACATCCAAACACTCTAGGAATAATATAAAATGGATTAGTTTAAGGCTTGATAATGTTAAATGGGGATTTTCCACCAAGAACCACAGAATGAAGTATATTCATGAGATACACTGTTGTAAGTATAGCTTCAAGCCAAAAATATTTAGGAACACCATGTTCAAGGAGGAGGGTTCGTGCAATTTTCAAAATATGTCTATTTTTTCTTTCAGCAACTCCATTTTGTTGTGGAGTATACACACAGGGAGTCTGATGAAGAATGTCATGATTTTGGAGATATGATTCTAATGTAGAATTATAAAATTCACCATCATTAACAGATCTAAGGGTTTTAATAGTATACCCAAACCGAGTCTTAATGAGACTGTGAACTATAGGGAAAATAGATGATATTTATGATTTGGATTTCATAAGATAAATAAAGGTAAGTTGAAATAGTCATCAATGAAAGTAACAAAGTATTTAAAATTTCTCAAGAAGGGTGTCAAACATGGACCCCAAACATCATAATGAATTAACTCAAATGATACTGACGACTTAGAATCACTACTAAGAAATGAGGCTCTATGATGTTTAGTCCTCTGACATACATCACACTGAATAACTAAATCCGTTGGGATTACAAAAGGGACAAACTCACGAATTTTAGACACAGGTAAATAACCTAACCAACTATGCCAAAGTCTTATTTCTTCTTTTGCAGGAGTAGATGCTAATGCTCTTCTCTATATTACAGTATGTAGTCTGGGAAGTAGATTCAACCCATTCCTTAGTTCACCACATCCAAAGGTTTTTCTCATCCTCAGATCCTGAAAAACACAACCAGATGGAGAAAACGTGATTGAACAATTCATATCTCTAACCAATGAGCTTATAGAAAGTAAATTTACTGAAAAATTGGGAATGTATATTATTGAGTTAAGCTTAAGATTTTTCCCTTCAATTACTCCCTTTCCTTCCATTAGGATCAATGAACCATTTGCCACCTTTACGTACTGAAGTGTTGGAGTAACTTCATATTCTATAAAGTTAGACTTATCTCCTACCATATGATTAGTAGCCCCTGAGTCAATTACCCAGTAATTGAAATATATAGAATTTTTTCCAAAGAAATTACCATTGATACTATAGGAAATAGGAGGCTCATTTCAATCTTTGATGAAGAGGTCGAAGGTTGGTCACGAAGTCGTATTTCTATTTCTATAAGTTGCCTATTTAATTCAGTCATTTCATCTATAAGACTTGGTTCTGCTTTTTCTTTTTCAGATGTAGCCTCCACATGACTGCATAATTCTTATACTCTGCAGGTTTTTCAATAATTTCCCAGCAATATTCTCGTGTGTGTCTTCTTTTCCTACAATGAGAACATTGTAGCTTATTTTTATCTTCATAATTTTGAAATCTTCATCTTCCACAACCTTTGACTAAATCTCTAGCTCTTTGATAATTCATGTTACCTCTACCACCAAATACAGATTTTTCAGCTTCAGTCTGTTCTCCTTTCTCTAAGTTTTTCCGATCTTCCTCTCTTAATAAGAGGGAAGAAATTGTTCCTAGTGATGACAGATCTTCCTTGTTGAGAATATTCAACTTAATTGATTCATATTCAGGTGATATTTCTCAGAGTAGATCAAATATTTTTCAAATGTCACCTTTTGTTGTTCTCTCTTTTACATAGTGACTGCACTTGTTTTCTACAAAATATCCTTGTTCGTTCCATAATTCTCATAATTCTCCGTAATACTCACTAACCGATCTAGTTCCTTAACGACATCTCCTTATTTTATCAATTATCTCATACTCTTTAGCGATGTTTCTTTGCCTCTAATATGCTTCTTCAACTGTTGTCCAAATTTCTGCAATCGATTTCATATACATAAAAGTTTTACTAATAGACTGACTCATTGATTGAAGAAGCCAGGAGCTTACCAAGGCATCGTCCTTCGACCATCTCTCAAAATTTATATTGTCTCCATCTGGTTGTGGCTGACTTTGTTTAATAACTCATAGATTTCCTCGTGAACGTAGGACCAACTCAATTGATCTTGCCCATTCTCTGTAATTTCTTTATTCCAAACGAATATTTGTAATTTGAAATGGTTCTAGTTTCTCTTCATTATCACCTATGACTAATTGTTGTTCCTTTTTCATCATTCTTTCCATTATTTATATATGTTGGATATGTGCAATAATATGAATATATTTTTCATATGACAGAAAAATATTTAGCAGTTCCCAGCAGATTGTGTATCAATTGTTACTTCAAGAGGTTGTAGCTTGATGTATATAAGATGCAGTTTATGTCACACAATACAGTATGTGTTCATATCGATACCTTAACACTTGGCAGATTCATATTAGTACCTCAATAAGCAGCAAATTCTTCATCGATGATATTTGTTATCCAATACAATACAGTTTATGTGCTCCAATTCTGCGTTGATATCTATTGTACCTCAATACGCAGTAGCTCTATTCATATTCTTCATTGATATAATGGAATACGTGGTGTTTCTCCAACTCCACACCAACAAGATGCTTGATTATATTTTAATACAGATTCCTCACCAAATATGACTATTTTTTGTGTTTCTTCAACAGAATATTTGATGATGTTTCAATGCAGATTCTTCACCAGATATGACCTTTTCTGTTAAGGGAAAAGCTCTGATACCATGTGCAAAAAGATACAATATACTACAAAAGTATTTCAGAATCAACTTAGTTGAGAAGATGACAAAGTGACAGTCTACTGCCTCTGTGCAATCACCGCCCTATCCTGTTTCTTTCTCATTGAGAAAATCATTCTCTGCTTATAGGGTTTCACTCCCTTAAATATCAATAATACAATAAATTAATTTATCTAAATGCCATTAATGAGGCTTACTTAAAACTACCTTTTAAAACATAAAGTAGAAGTTAAAAAGGATAAAACATAATTAACATAAATGAAGAATGACATAAGTTGTCTCATAATTGTCCCATTTGCATGTCGTCCACTCTCATCTCTTGGTGCATTTCACCCATTTATAAGCTTCAACAGAAGATCCCTAAGACGTATAATGTATGGGGTTTCTTGGAACTGCATGGAGGAGCTCACAAAATCAATGAATGGTGGAAGTATAAGTCTTCTAGGGATATAACTGCCCAACTCATGTTGACCCTCTTTTTGAAACAATATTGATTTCTTTGGCTTCTCTCCAAACAAAGGGACTCTCTAGCATCCCCTTTCAGGGGCTTAAGCTATTACTTTCCTTATTATGGACCAATATGCAAATGCAGATTTCGTCCTGTTTAAGCTTTCTAGTTTGGACATGATTTATTTCATTTGTGGCGAGAGACCAAACTTTTACTAAACGCACAAATCATAGTTATAGTTGTGACATTGAATTTCTGTACAACATAGTAGCTTTAAAAAAATAATCTCGTGGTTGATGACTTTGGATTATGTAGCGATGCTTTGCATGTAAGGACTTCTTGTTTCTTGCTTGTTACTTGACTTATATTAGCTTCAAAACTTTATTGTTGTTTAATTGATGTTATTCTGGTTTTTACTTTCTAGATACCAGACAGGGCATTTCACTTTCTTGATTGTTTTAAGTAACCGAGAATTTTACTTGATGTCGCATGTATCTTGAACTGTTTATTCAGGTTCATGATTTTGGCTTCTTCAGATATGATCCTTCTGGAATAAAATTCTTAAGCTATGAAGAGATTCCTTTGTCCAAAAGTTGCATGTGTTGGATTAGAGATTCGAGTCATAGGCAATGACAGCGGGGAGAAGGTTGTAACTTTAGCCAAAATGTCTTCATTCCGTTAGTGTGCATGTGTATCTGCATGCATGTACGTACATGCATGGAGGTCTCACGTGGCACTAAGAGCATATGTTTTGACGTGTTTTATTTGTGATCCTTTCTTAACATCAAGTCAACTTGAATATAGCTTTTTCCACATGAAATTCTATAAATTATTTTATTTCTATTTTCTATTCTAATTATTCAACATACTTTCCTCACTGATCCAAGTTTCGATCCTGGCTGGCACGCTTGCTCGGTTGGATAGAGATGCTCCCCACTACAAAAAGTATGTGATGAATGTGTTTTTATACATGTAATATTGTGGAATAGCTGAATAGAATTCATATTTGCTATTGCTGACAAGAATATGCCATTATTATTTGTACTCTTTGCTGTTACTATTGACTATTGTTGTTTCATTTGTTGATAATTCTTTTTTTGTTTGTGGCTAGCGTCTCTTAACTATTTTTGGTTAACTGGTAACATTCTTTTGAACTTTCAAGACTTATCTGAAGTGATTGAAGTATCTACCTCTTTCTGGCTTTATTATATTCTCCGATTGCTTTTCTTAAAATTTACTTACACATAATAATGCTTACAAGGATGGATATAAAGATTTCAATACGTTCTACATGCAGGTAATCCTCACGATCATGTATTCTTGTTTAACAGCAATTTACTGCCTTAGCATGGTCCAATGTTACATGTTTTGTACAGTTCTTATGAGAATTATGTTATCACGTGACACTTTCCGAGTCTCCAACCATACTTTAAACAACAACAACAACTAAGACTTTTCCCATACTAGATGGGGTCGGCTACATGGATTCTTTATTTCCACAGAAATCCTATCATGTGCCATGCTAGCAGTTAACTCAATATAAACTAGATCATTGTTTATTGTTTCTTTCCAACACTTTTGTAGTCATCCTCTTTCTCTTTTAACATTTTCACAATCTAATTTTTTCATATCTTCTTACAGTAGCGTCCTAGGGTCGTCTTTCTATGTGTCCAAACCATCTTAAATGATTTCCTCTCATTTTATCCTCTATTGGTGCTACTCCCAATTTATTTCTAATAACCACATTATGTATACGGTCTTTTCTTGTATGATGTCTCATCCATCTCAACATCTTCATTTATGCTACAGACATCTTTTGAACATGTTGATGATTAACTGACTCATAACCATAAAACATAACAGGTCTAATTGTTGCTCTATAATATTTATCTTTCAACTTTAATGATATCTTCTTATCACATAGAATACCTTATGCCCCATCCATTTTAACCAACCAACATTAATTCTATGCATAACACTTTCATCAATTTTTCGATCACTTTGAAAAATTGACCCTAGGTATTTAAAACTTTCCTTTTGGGGAATGCAATGTGTGCCAATTTTAATTTCTATATCCTTTGAAGCAACCAAATGATCAAACTTACATTCCATATATTCTGTCTTTGTTCTACTAAGTCGGAAGCCGTTACTTTCTAACATTTCCCTCCATTGTTCCAATTTCCTATTAACATTTTCCTTAGACTCATCCACTAACACAATGTCATTTCCAAATAACATACACTAAGGTACTTCATCTTGAATATGTTTTGGTTAACTCATCAATGACCAATATAAATAAATATGGACTTAAAGTTGATCCATGATGTAACCCAATATTAACCTCAAAGGAGTCTTTCATTCCTTCATGAGTCCTCACACATATTTTTTCACCATCATATATATCTCTTATAAGATTTATTTATGTTAATGAGATGCCTCTCTTTTCTAAGGTTTTTAAAAGAACATCTCTTGGTATCCTATTATAAGCTTTTTTTAGATCAATAAATATAATGCGAAGGTTCCTTTTTTTGCTCTAAAATGTTCCATAAGATGTCTCAATAGGTGAATCACTTCAATAGGAGATCTATCAGGCATGAATCCAAATTGGTTCTGTGTTGTACTCAATACTTGTCTTAACCTATGTTCGATAATTCTTTCCCATAATTTCATAGTATGGCTTATTAACTCATTACCTCGATAATTCACATAATTCTAAATGTATCTCTTATTCTTATATATTAGTATAAGTGTACTCGCTCTCTATTCCTCGAGTATCTTTTGGGTTCTTCATATTTCATTAAATAGTCTTGTCAACCAAGTGAGCCCTGTCTCTCCTCGGATTTTCCATACTTCTATAGGAATATTACTTGGTCCTACAGATTTACCAATCTTCATATATTTAAGAGTATGTTTGACTTCATTCTTTTGAATACGTCGATAGAAAATACGTTTTTATATATTTTTCTGATTTAGCTAACTCTCTTAAGCTAATACTAATAAGTAACATCTGTATTTTCATTAAAAAGCTTATAGAAATAAGTTTTCATCTATTTTTGATATCATCATTCACAACTGAAATATTTTCATCCTCTTCTTTGATGCATCTAACAAAAGTAAGATCCTTAGTTTTCTTATATGTAACGTTAGCTATCTTAAAAATATCTCTTTCACCCTCTTTTGAGTTAAGTTTTTTATATAAATCCTCTCAAATTTTGGCTTTTGCTTTATTAACAACTTTTTTTACTTTTTTCTTTGCTTTCTTATAAGCTTCCCAAGTTTTACTAGTCTTGTTGTCATAATGCAATTCGTTGCCTTCTTTGCCTTGATTTTATCTTGCACCACATCACTCTAGCCGGTACGCCTCCCTTAGATTCACCTAACATATTTTTTGTCACTTCTCTAATATATGTGGCCATATTTCTCATCTTCAACCTGTAGACGTGAATTTTTATTTCAAAACCTATAGAGATTTGAAAAGAAATTCTCAAGACTACGTTGCGTGCGAGCATACCAGTTAGTTTACTCAAACTAACAAAGATTCGATTTCTGATTTTGTTAAACGATTGTACACAAGTGAGCTCTTATCAACGTAGGCCTTCTTGAACCCATGTTCAAGGGTCAACCTGGATGCTTGAAAAATTATTCGAGATCCGGTAAGTTTCGAAAAATAAAATCCCAACTTAAAAGTTTGAAGAAATCATGATTTAGTTCTTGACTAGAAAAATTTGAGCTTCTGAAAAATAGAAACCGGTTCTGTTTTTAGAGACATGTTCTCTGATTTTTTAAAATACTTGAGTTTCGAAAATTCTGAAAATTTTACAGAAGATAGAAATTCATGTACAAAATAAAAAAATATTTTTATCTTGAATTTTTGTGCTATAGATTCGCATAATTAAATATGGAAATCTACATCACTCAGACATTTGGGAAAGACCTGTACTAGAACATCAGAAGTTCAGAAAAACAGAGATATTTCGATGCTCAAATATCCAATTTCTATGAAATTGATCTTGTTGTAAATGTATAGATTTCATCTTTCCAAAGAGACCATTTTCAATCAATCTGGTTCACTGTGCACAATGATATTTAAGAATTACCATACATATGCCAAAGGAACTTTTGTTTTTATAGAATTTGTTCTCGCTTTTCTATTTTTTTTTTGGATTTAGTTGATGATGTGTAATAAGGCCAAAATCCTAAGATTTTTACCATAGTCCGCATATAATATGTCACATTAGACGAGCCAAATTTTGACTTGAGCAGTAGACAATCACACAGAAATCTTTTATCATGAGTGTAGAATGAAAATTTTCACATTTTCAGAAAAACGTAAACGTGTGTGTTCTAGCATCGATTTAAACCAATCTATCATTTAATTAACAGCATGAATCCGTGAGAATAAGAGGATTACGGTCTTCAATCATGCTATGGAAGTAGAAGGAATCAGAAAGAAAACCTTTTGTCGTTCGAATCAATACATTCATTGGAGTATCAAACTCCTTAATTTGAGCCTATTACGTTTACTCCAAAAAGAGGAGGAAAAGACCTGTGGCGGCCGGCGGAGGAGGATCTGCAGCAGGTGCTCGGAGGTAGGCTGCGGACTCTTTCTCTCCCCTTTCCTCCCTCTCTCTCTCTCTCTCTCTCTCTCTCTCTCTCTCTCTCTCTCTCTCTCTCTCTCTCTCTCCCTCTCTTTCTCTCTTGCTGGACAGCTTGCTGAACTCGGATTTCTGCAGCTGTTGAACGGTTGATGTATTGATCGGTTGATGATCTGTTGATTGCTTTGGAGCCTTCTTGAGCCCCTTTTTATAGGCCATGAATTGCCCATTAGCTGCAGCCATCCATAAGGCAACTTGCCTTATGGTGTCTTGATGTAATAAGGCAGAAAAGTGTTGTCCAAGGCCTTCCAAATCAGGCCAAAATACAGCTGCACACACCTGCCAAATTTGGCTCACGCGTTATGGAAGGTTGCCCTGCTGGAGCTGTGCATGTATGAAGTGCTTTCAAACGACTGTATATTCTTCTTGTTCCTTCTTTCTTGTGCTGTAAATGGCTTCTAATCCGCAGTGTTAATTTTCACTGGTCCCTCTGCCAAGCCATTTCCCTTAATAGTTTTGCATCACTGGGGGATATTTTCTTCTCAAGTAACCAGCCATCAAGACAGAGTAACAAATGACTCCAAAAATCCCAAGGCATATCATCAACAGGCTCTTCTAGTTTCCGTCTATTACTTTCTTCTTTTATTCTCTGAACAATATGCTGGAATTCATTTACCGACTCCCTATACAGGTGAACTTGTGATTGAATTTCTTGATCGGATTTTAAAAACCGATCTTCTAGTATCTGGACTTGTTGTTCGAAAAGCTTTTTATACTATTCTCATTGTTCCAATGATAATTTATATGATTTTACTTCTTCCAACGAAGTTTCCAATTCATCAACCTTCTTCCTCAACTCATGATTCTTTTGCATAATATCAACTGTTTGTTCACCTTGTCTGGATGTGCTTTCAAGCACAGTTTGCAAATGATCCACCTTACCACATAGCACATTAAATTCATCGGTTAGAATTTTGATCTCAGTGACCCATGCTCCTCTCTATTTTAACGAACCAGCATTAATTCTATGCATAACATTTCCATCAATTCTTCCATCACTTTGGAAAATTGACCCCACGTATTTAAAACTTTTATTTTGGAGGATGCAATGTGTGCCAATTTTAATAGTAAAGCAATTAATACTATTAAATTAGTAGGGCAAAACTAGGTCTGTGAAAACTAGTTTTGTACAAGTGTGTAAGAACAGCCATGGTTAGGTTCTCATGTTTGATTGCTAGCGTCATTATTGGACAAACCAAAACCAAGCCTTCTTACACTCCTAAGTAGGGTCGTCTGGCCAACTCCACTATTATCCATGCCAAATTAAATTATTTCTTGTATTTTGTTAAAAACCACAATAACTATGTTTGGGTCCTTTGCTTGAGAGAATGAAAAATACACTTCTAACATTGAAAATTACAGAGAAAGTGCTGCAAAATCCTAAAATGGATTTTTTACTGTTCACCTTTTTCATATTCATAAATGATATTGCCAAACTTTGCGAGGAGTGTAACTTTACATGTTGAAACTGTAATGCAATAGGAGCTTATTGTTACCCACTTCCATCACATGCATGTATTCGTATCTTCATGGATTCCTACATGCATCCGGTTGTTTATTTAAACCAATATCCCTAACCTTCCTATGGTTGTATTAGCTTGTAGAGTTTGTGTAGGTTCTCTCTCTCTAGGTCATATATTTGTGATACAACAACAACAACTAAGCCTTTTCCCATACTAGACGGGGTTGGCTACATGGATTCTTTGTTTCCACATATCCCCATCTTGTGCCATGTTAGCAATTAACTCACAATAAGCTAGATCATTCTTTATTGTTTCTTTCCAACACTTTTGTGGTCGTCCTCTACCTCTTTTAATACTTTCCAAATTTAGTTTTTCTAACCTTCTTACAGGTTCTTCTTTTGATCTTCTTTCTATATGTCCAAACCATCTTAAACGATATTCTCTCATTTTATCCTCTATTGGTGCCATTCCTAATTTGTTTCTAATAACCTCATTATGTATATGGTCTTTTCTTGTATGACCACTCATCCATCTCAACATCTTCATTTCTGTCACAGACATCTTTTGTACATGTTATGATTAACTACCCAACACTCAGAACCATAAAACATGGCAGGCCTAATTGCTGCTCTATAATATTTACCTTTTAACTTTAATGGTATCTTCTTATCATAAAGAATACTTGATACTCCTCTCCATTTTAACCAACCAACATTTATTCTATGCGTAACATCTCCATTAATTCTTCCATCACTCTGAAAAAGTGACCCTATGTATTTAAAACTTTCCTTTTGGGGGATGCAATGTGTGTCAATTTTAATTTCTATGTCCTCTAAGGTAACCAAATGATCAAACTTATATTCCATATATTCTGTCTTTGTTGTACTAAGTCGGAGGCCTTTGCTTTCTAATGTTTCTCTCCATAGTTCCAATTTTCTATTAACTTTTTTCTTAGACTCCTCCACTAATACAATGTCATCTGCAAATAACATACACCAAGGTGCTTCATCTTGAATATGTTTTGTTAACTCATCCATCACCATTATAAATAAGTATGGACTTAAAGTTGATCCTTGATGTAACCCAATATTAACTTGAAAGAAATCTGTCGTTCCTTCATGAGTCCTCACACATGTTTTTGCACCATCATACATGTCTCTTATAAGGTTAATATATGTCAATGGGATACCTCTTTTTTCTAAAGTTTTTCAAAGAACCTCCCTCGGTATCCTATCATAAGCTTTTTCTAGATCAATAAATATCATGTGAGGTCTTTCTTTTTTGCTCTAAAATGTTCCATAAGACGTTATAAAAGGTGAATCACTTCAATAGTAGATCTGCATGGCATGAATCCAAATTGGTTCTCTATTGTACTTGATACGTGTCTTAACCTACGTTCGATAATTCTTTCCCATAATTTCATAGTATGACTCATTAACTTGATACCTCGATAATTCGCACAATTTTGAATGTCTCCCTTGTTCTTATATATGGGTATAAGTGTACTTGCTCTCCATTCCTCGGGCATCTTTTGGTTTTTCATATTTCATTAAATAGTCTTGTGAGCCAAGTAATTCCTATTTCTCCTAGTATTTTCCAAACTTCTATAGGAATATTATCTGGTCCTACCGATTTACCACCCTTGAAAGGCATGTCTCGCCTTTATTTTGCTCTAGCATTTATGTCTTTTATCTTTAAGCTGCTTTTGAAGTGAATCATATCTATATGTTATGCTGTTTTCAATATATATTTTGCTAGAACTCATGAAGGTGACATTTGCAGTTTCTTTTCCAACAACCGATCATCATATTTTTAGCTGATTTGACTTCTGAATTTTGATATCTATAATATTGTATCTTGTTATTGACTGTTGTGCCAGGCAGCCTCTGGTACCAAAGGAGGTTCTAGTTGATCACCAGTGATTGATTGGCAGGGAAGAGCTGTTGCTTTGAATGCAGGCAGCAAGTCATCTAGTGCTTCTGCTTTCTTTCTTCCTTTGGAACGAGTTGGGTTTTTCTTCTCCTGCTTGTAGTCTATACGGGTAGTTTTGTTCATTTTTTAAATACCACTCTTGATTTAAAAGGATAGGAGAGATTAGGATTTCACTGGTACATATAGCTCATAAATAGAATTTTGCTGGTTGGATTGTAACAATTTAGTGTTTTCTCAGGTGACCCAATATTCTTTAATTGCCTAAATGCGTTAGAGGTGCTTACGTAATAGCATTTTCGTGCATCTCAAGATATGTTTGCCGTTTTCTGAAACTGTGAATTTCCTCTGCTTCGTAAGCATGGAAATCTCTTAACTTTTAGCATCTGATGATTGTCGTAATGTTTTGGGAGAGTCTTCCTCATGTGGAGCATGGGTTAGTGTTGCACTTGGGTCTTATCATCTTGAAACTTAACCTAGTTCTGTGGATTGGAGTTTACTTGGCTCCACTTTCCTGGTTTTCTACTTTTTTCCTGACTACGCTTTCTTATAGGGTTTGATTGGGAAAGTTGAACCTTTTATGCTACAAGATGTTTCAATGAATACTTTTGAAGTACTAGAATAAGCAGTTTATCCTTTGCAGAGATGTTTGCTGTTTAATTGTTGCAATTGAATCAAAATGCCATGTCTTGAGAATATGGAGATATGCGTGATGGATCTAATGACGCTAACTGGTTAGAGAAATTTGGACATTGACCAATGAAAATGCAGTTTTCTTAGGAATTATTGTATGTCTCTTGCATAGTCTATATGTCATTATAATATTGTGTTAAGAAGCAACTTTTCCATCTCCCTCTCTCTCTCTCTCATGATGCATCTAATGAAGCTAAGTAGTTGAGATACACCAAAGAAAATGTACTTATTTTAGCAATGTCGTATTATTTCTATTATATCTCCATGTATGTTTGCGTGTGTAACAAAAACTGAGCTTTCCCCACACTAAGTGGGGTCATCTACCTGTACTCTTTGTCCTCATTGAGCTCGATCATTATGTATACCATTGTAGTATAAAATTTACTGTTGAAGCATTCAGATTCAGCTTCTTAAGATTGAGATATTGATACAATATCTGCTTTTCATGATAATAGTTTTTAGTATGAAAGTTTAAATTTATCTGTTTAGGTTGTAAGAGCGCTGACATTTCTACGTGGGAGTAAGGTCGCATCTGGGTGTGGATGGCAGGCCGTATCTATTCCTCATGGCACGCTTCAGGTTTGTCTAGTGAGGTTTTCTTCTTGATTCCTAAGTGCCATGGTATCTTCTGAATCTCCTAAACTTTTTCATAGTGTACTTGACTTGGAGAGTTTCTGTTAGCACCAAAAGAAAAGAGTCAAGTAAAGTTTGTGTCCCAGAGAGGTTATATACCACTCTAACCTAGCAACAGATTATTTGTTTCCATCTATTTGTACTGGTAATCTCATTGTTGCTTTTGATTGTATGATAGTTGACATTTATCCACAGAGGGTTTGATGAGACAAGCAGGCTTGGACTTCAACATCAAACAGAGCAGGTAAGTAACATCTCTTTTTCTGTTTCTCCTGTTGGTTTCTTGGGTCATCTTCCACCCCTACAACACTCTTTTCCTCAATGAATTTCTGCAAGATATCTTTTGATCACCCTTGCATTGCCGGTCCCAAGCCCGGATAAAGGAGGAGGGTTGTGTTAGGCTTCCGACAGCCAGCGTAAAACTTCGTCGGATTTCTACAACATGGATTACAAAAATTATGAGCATTGCTTTGGGGCGTCCCCGCCTAGCGACGTGCTGCAGAGCCCGAATGCAGTAAGAAGTAAGCAAGGGCCACTACATTTTCGCCCGAATGTAGTGAATCAATTGCAGAGAGGGTTCCCACATCATGGACGGGTGTGGGTAAAGAAGTTAGTCCTGCTACATTGCCGCCCGAATGTAGTGAAAAATTTTCAGAGAGGGTCTCCGCATTTTGATTATGGACGGATGCGGGGGGCAAGGAAGCTAGTCCTAGATAATAAGATTCGTATTGGTTCTTGGAATATCGGAACATTATCGGGTAAGCTAATGGAGGTGGTAGATACTATGATTCGGAGAAAGATTCATATTCTATGTTTACAAGAGACAAAATGGGTTGGAGAAAAAGCAAAGGAGATAGAGGATACAGGTTTTAAATTATGGTACTCAGGTAAAGAAAAGGCCCGAAACGGAGTTGGTATTATCATAAATAAAGATTTAAAGGAGAGTGTAGTAGACATACAACGATATGGTGACCAAATCATGACATTGAAATTAGTGTTAGGAGTAGAGGTTTTGAATATAGTTTGTGCTTACGCACCCCAAGTAGGACTAGAAGATAGTATAAAGACAGTTTTTTGGGAAGAGTTAGATAAGGTGTTTCAAAAGATTCCACAAAGGGAGATGATTTGTTTAGGAGGAGATTTAAATGGACATGTCGGTAAAGAGGCATTAGGATATCAAGGGATTCATGGAAACTTTGGTTATGGGGATATAAACGAGGAAGGTAGGGAGATTTTAAATTTTGCTTTGTCATTTGATCTCTTTATAGTCAATACAATCTTCAAAAAACGAGATGAACATTTAATTACTTATAAGAGTGGCTTATCACAAACACAAATTGATTACTTTATTTGTAGAAAAAAAGATGCGTGTTGTAAAGATTGTAAGGTAATTCCTGGAGAAAGCTTAACCACCCAACATCGACTTTTAGTTATGGATTTACAAATAAAAAAATGGACAAAGAAGAAAAGAGTGCATCGAGCTATTCGGACTAAATGGTGGAACCTCAAAAGTGAGAAAGAAGATATATTTAAACAAAAAGTCCTTCAAGGAGATGTTTGGAATTATGTTGGCACACCCTCTGATATGTGGAACAATATGGCTATACATATTAGGAAAGTGGCGAAAGATGTTAGGGGTATCTAAGGGAGGTGTACCGGCACAAAAAGAAGCTTGGGGGTGGAGTGAAGTAGTACAAAACAAAATCAAGGCAAAGAGGGCATGTTACAAATTACATTATGCTAAGAAAACTAGTGAAACTTTAGAAGCTTATAAGAAAGCAAAGAAGGAAGCAAAAAAGGCCGTTAGTGAAGCAAAAGCTAAGATTTGGGAGGACTTATATAAAAAACTCAACTCAAAAGAGGGTGAAAGAGATATTTTTAGGATAGCTAGGGCTAGAGATAAGAAAACTAAAGATCTTAATTATGTTAGATGCATAAAAGACGAGGATGAAAAAATTCTAGTGGCAAATGATGATATAAGAAATAGATGAAAAACTATTTTTATAATCTTTTTAATGAAAATAAAGATGTTAGTATTAGTTTAGGAGATTTAGCCAAGTCAGAAAAGTATATAAACCACAATTTCTACCGACGTATTCAAAAGAATGAAGTCAAAGAGGCTCTTAAACATATGAAGAGTGGTAAATCGGTAGGACCAGATAATATTCCTATAGAAGTTTGGAAAATACTAGGAGAAATAGGAATCACTTGGCTCACAAGACTATTTAATGAAATATGGAAAAACCAAAAGATGCCCGAGGAATGGAGAGCAAGTACACTTATACCCGTATATAAGAACAAGGGAGACATTCAAAATTGTGCGAATTATCGAGGTATCAAGTTAATGAGTCATACTATGAAATTATGGGAAAGAATTATTGAACGTAGGTTAAGACAAGTATCAAGTACAACAGAGAACCAATTTGGATTTATGCCAGGTAGATCTACTATTGAAGCGATTCACCTTTTGAGACGTCTTATGGAACATTTTAGAGCAAAAAAGAAAGACCTTCACATGATATTTATTGATCTAGAAAAAGCTTATGATAGGGTACCGAGGGAGGTTCTTTGGAGAACTTTGGAAAAAAGAGGTATCCCATTGACATATATTAACCTTATAAAAGACATGTATGATGGTGCAAAAACATGTGTGAGGACTCATGAAGGAACGACAGACTTCTTTGAAGTTAATATTGGGTTACATCAAGGATCAACTTTAAGTCCATACTTATTTATAATGGTGATGGATGAGTTAACAAAACATATTCAAGATGAAGTACCTTGGTGTATGTTATTTGCAGATGACATTGTATTAGTGGAGGAGTCTAAGGAAAAAGTTAATAGAAAATTGGAACTATGGAGAGAAACATTAGAAAACAAAGGCCTCCGACTTAGTAGAACAAAGACAGAATATATGGAATGTAAGTTTGATCATTTGGCTACTTCAGAGGACATAGAAATTAAAATTGGCACACATTGCATTCCCCAAAAGGAAAGTTTTAAATACCTAGGGTCAATTTTTCAAAGTGATGGAAGAATTGATGGAGATGTTACACATAGAATTAATGCTGGTTGGTTAAAATGTAGAGGAGCATAAGGTATTCTTTGTGATAAGAAGATACCATTAAAATTAAAAGGTAAATATTATAGAGCAGCGGTTAGGCCTGCCATGTTTTATGGTTCTGAGTGTTGGGCAGTTAATCATCAACATGTATAAAAGATGTCTGTGACAGAAATGAAGATGTTGAGATGGATGAGTGATCATACAAGAAAAGACCGTATACATAATGAGGTTATTAGAAACAAATTAGGAGTGGCACCAATAGAGGATAAAATGAGAGAACATCGTTTAAGATGGTTTGGACATATAGAAAGAAGATCAAAAGAAGAACCTGTAAGAAGGTTAGAAAACCTAAATTTGGAAAGTATTAAAAGAGGTAGAGGACGACCACAAAAGTGTTGGAAAGAAACAATAAAGAATGATCTAGCTTATTGGGAGTTAACTGCTAACATGGCACACGATAGAGATCTGTGGAAACAAAGAATCCATGTAGCCGACCCCGTCTAGTATGGGAAAAGGCTTAGTTGTTGTTTGTTTATCTTTTACTTTCAAATAACGCCATTTCTTAACATGTAATGCTTAACATCTGTTGCATCACTAGATTGTGAGGCAGGCATCCCTTGCTAGTGAGACGGGAATGCTCGTTGTAGATTCTTCTGTAAGTCCGCTATATCCTGATTGCTGCCCATTTTGATATTTTCTTAGATGGAATGATCTCTCTTTAAGGCTTAGTTGTTGTTGTTTTGTTGTGGAATGATCTCTCTTTCTCTTTCTCTCTCTCTGTTCTAGTAAGAAAGTCTAACTTTGAGACAATTGTTGTAGGTGCCGGGTGGCCCTTTACATAAACATTTGGAGCCAGGTGATGTGCTGGTTCGGGTAAATGGGGAGGTAATTCATTTTATTTAATGTAGCAATTTTTGGACTTATACATGGAATTGGAGAATATTCTTAATGTCATGACATGAAATTGGATAATATTCTTAATTTTAGGACTTATCTGAAGTTTTTTTTGTTATTTCCATGGAAAAAGTGCATGAAATTTTTGTTTGCTACAGTGGCTTCAAAATTAAACTGACTATGGTCAGAGTACAATACTTTGCTTGGCTTCTTTTCAAGCACCTGGGATTCTGAGAATCCAAAAAGCTGATGATGTAGGCTCATATATAAATGACTGACACCAATAGGAATTATATGATAGGCTGTACCATGCCATACAAGGTAAGGTTGATGAGCCTGTAGTGTCCACCGAACTTTGATGTCACTATCTTCTTGGTTGCTTGCATTGCAGTGTCTCATTACTTTTACAGCTCATCATATTTCCTTTGGGCAAACTTGCTTGCTCTACAAACTCAATTCTCAAGGGTTAATTGTCAGGAAGATGCATATAGTTTATATGGAGTAAATTGTTTTGTACTTTGCATTCCTCTATTGCAGGTTAACACACAGTTCTTAAAGCTGGAAGCAGTACTTGATGACAATGTCGGGCAAAAGATTAGTTTGGAAATTGAAAGAGGTGGTGTTCCCATGAACATACAGTTGCAAGTATGTAAAATCGAATTGGAGTTTGTCATTCTTGCTAGTTTCAATCTGTTGGGGAAAACCTTTTTTGAAGAACTATTTTCTTGGGGATTGTTTATTAAGATGCTTCATTTTCTGAGCTATATAGAAGTTTGACAATGTGGTTTGAAGCAATTAAGGTTCAAGACTTGCATTCTATAACTCCAAGCTACTTCTTCAAAGTCAGTGGTGCCGTTATCCATCCTCTCTCTTATCAGCAGGTACTTTCCTCCACCGTGAGCCAGTGATCAATTTTTCCTTTCTTGTGGAAGAGAAGATGGACCTTTTTTTTGCTTGACATTGAAACTGAGGTACTCATCATATTCATGACATGGTTGAATCTGAATAGCGTGCACAATGCAAATTTCTGACGCCTTCCTGTACTTAAGAGCTTCATGGGCAGGAAGTACACAGAAGAAAAATCGTGGCTTAAAGTTGTTCCCTTTTCTCTTTTTCTCTGAAAAGAATTGTTAGTTGATACTACTTGCTGACTTACCAGAAAACATTAATAAGTTTCTAGGTGTTCATTTATCATGAGGTCAAGAAAAAGGCACGACCATTTAAAATTAGTGACTTGCGGTCATCTAGCTTTACTTTGAATTTGATTTCCATAAGGTCCTAGGTCCTTGGTTCACCCTTGCCTTTGACCGCTACTTGGTGCGGGTTTCTTCATACTTGTAACACCATTCAACACTTCCTGCCAGCAACTCCTGTATCATAATTTTAAATTTCATTGTTCGTGACATTTTGAATCAGGCTCTTTTGGTATTAGAACAGCACAATTTAGGTTTTATTTATCCAAAAGAGAAAAAACATAATTTGTGACTGTATGGAATTAAGAGTGGTTGAAGGGTCCATTTTCTTTTATTTGTGCTAGGGAATACTTATCTCTTTTTGAAGTACTTGCGCTTTACAACTTGCGTTCTATAAACAATAGGTTCTTCCTTGGCTTTTCCTTCTTGCATCCATGCATTTGTGTATGCCAATTGTTATTGGAAACTTTTCATACAACTCTTTCTTTAAGGGAACCTTGTATAAGGCAAGATACTATATTGAATTATGTAATGAAAGTCAAGTTCCTATACTACTGTTTGACATAATTGATGGTTTACTTAGCATGTTCTTTTACTTTGAAGCTACTCTTTGAATGTTCATAGTCATACATGAAAAGAACAAAGAAGCTTTTGTTCATCATGGTTGGCTTGGTTTTCTCCTATATATATACGTAGTTTTTTCTGGTAGTTACATGTTTGGAATTGCGGAGCCAATCTTCAGCCTGAGTTCTCTATGATTCACCTTTGATGCTATTGATGACTTTCTGTTATCTGTTTGAAATGGATTGCTCTGATGCCACTTGTGATTTCAATACAGGGTCGCAATTTCCTTTTCAAGTGTGGACTTGTTTATGTAGCAGAGCCTGGGTAAGCTTTTAAAGTTCAATATTTCTTTCAGAGTACAACTTACTTCAATGCCTTCTGAGTTAGTTTCATTATGCAGTAGCGGAAACTGGAAACTGGTCTATCATTTGCCAGTTTTGGTCTTGAATATATTTCATTGTACATTGTTGTTATTAGTTGACAATTTCCATGATATTCTTGCTTCTTAGATATTTTAGTTTGTATCATATTGTTTTAAAGGTAGTCACTTGTACCAATGTATTTTATTTCCCTTTCTTATGAGTTGACGGATTAGCTCTCATCTATTTAAGCGTTATTTAAAATTTTAACTTGGGTTTTGAACTTTAATTTACAGAGAACTTTAAAGACGTTTTGTGTTGCTCAAACTTTCAATACCAAAATCTTCTTCTGTGGGTTGTTTCAGATCCATTTTGTGCAACTATTGGATATCTCTTGTTATTAAACGTATCATGAGGACACTGTAAGACATAATGTCATAGTGACTGCAACAAGTATGTTTGGCGGAAACAAACAGTAAAAGAATTGGATTCTATGGAAACGATGCATGCATTGGACCTAGAAGAGTTAGCTCCAATTGCTCTGCTAAGGAGTGTAAGTGGTTCATATGTTCAACATCATGAGGTTATAGAAAGATATAATGCTTGACTTGCTGTATAGTGGTACAATCAGCTTGTGATAGATCATGCCACCTATTGCTCATAAGAACAGTATTTCACTCCAAGTGGAATAGCTCAAGTTGTTGCTGATTGGCGATTGTGGTGATGGATGGGTCTTGAAGGAGGTGGTATATGGACATTGCCTCTTCAAATTGTGACATGGGAAAGATTATGTCAACCGAGAAAACATTTTTGTGGTCTTTGATAAACTCCTAGAGTTGCACTGAGAAGTTCTTCACTGCAATGATAGAGTTCTCAAGCCTATCAGGACTCAACCTTATCCATGACTTATACTTTGCATGGCATATGTATAATGGAGATAATATGATTGTGACTAGCGACAACACAATGGCAGTCACTGATGTGAAGCAGAAGCCTGGTGAAGTAATAATTTAGGAGGCTTCCTTGTTTGTTGGGACTTAAGGTTGCATGCCCTAATCGCTATTATATGATAAGATGCCATAGATTTGGTTGGTCATGCTAGAAATGTTGAT
Source organism: Brasenia schreberi (assembly GCA_036023115.1). Lineage (NCBI taxonomy): Eukaryota > Viridiplantae > Streptophyta > Magnoliopsida > Nymphaeales > Cabombaceae > Brasenia > Brasenia schreberi. The sequence goes on from JAYKKT010000067.1 coordinate 1,390,943, forward strand.
GGCTAATAACTCTTCTGGTGCCTGATGCAGGGTTACAAAGAGTAGATGACCAACCATATACTTGACTTCCCTCGTGCTTCTAGGAGCACGGAGTCTGTTTTGTATACACAATTGGTGGGTACTTAACTGCCCTCATGCTTGATAATTTCATTCTAGTGCACAGTGGTTCAGTTTAGGAGTGCTCATATACTTGATTGCTAGGCCAGATATCTCCTATGCAGTGCACTTAGTGTGTTCAGTAGGTGCAATACTGAGAACCATATATAGGGATGTGGTAGAGAAACTGTGCATCGATGGATGTGACTTCTTAACTTAAGCTTAGAACTGTTTGTGACTTTAGTTATGGCTGTCACAACAAAATTTGATTTTTTTAGAGGGTCTTCCTAGAGTTTAGAGGTCATAGTGAGTAGTACCTACTATGTACTAGGAGTCTAAGTATTGTTCCATAATATAGAAAGCTGAGGAGATTGTGTGGCTGAAAAATAGATGGATCTGCCACTGGAGAGAGGTACTAAGCTAAGTTGCTAAATGTGCTTTTGTTAACATTTTTAAGATAGCAGCGTTTTGGTAAGAGGATATTAGATTTGTGTGCTGGATGCTACTGGGAGAAGTTTCCTGCTATACTTCGGAGGAGCTGTCTCTTGTTTCATATTTAATGCCACTGTTAGATTGATGATGTGCTTACTATGGGTTATTGAGCATTTAGTTTCATATTTCCATCAGCAAAGTGGTGATAATACCTATGGAACCACTAGAATCTGCAGGGGATAGTGAAAGTATAGGAGTCACTGAAGCCTAGGTTTAATATTTTCCATTTCCCACTACATCGTTTCATGGTCGTGCTCTTATGTAGGATCATTGTTGAAATTATGTTCCTCCTTCCTCCCCTGCCCTTCCTTTGACTTCTATCATTTTTGAATTTAACATGATATCAAACTAGTTGTCTATTACTACCCATCTTTTTACTTGTTAGAACTCTAGTGGGGAACTTCTCTTTCTGCATCACCATCTTGTGTGAGCCTTCCTTTCACCTGGATTTACAAGATGACTTGCAGGGACAATTGGCGTAAATGCGACTAATTTTATAAAAATTTAAGTCTTACAATACAACCTAATGCATATGACATACTATGAACATGCATAGTGCTTTTCTTTTTTCATGTAAAAATTGGAGTTTTTCTCATCTAACAACCATTCAAATCAGACGTGGAGCCTATAAAATATCCCATTGAAGATGTTCCCTTCATGTTTATGTCTATATTTTCTGTTCATCTTTATCTCAATGTGTAAGTGGCTCACAATGAAATATTAAAACACAGAATGGATCCACAAAAGATTGCTGAGTCCTTGATTTCACATTAAAATTGCATCTCACACATTTTATTTAAATAAAAATGATTTTAAGTAAAACTGAAAAATCTATTGTTCAATATGGTTTGATGCAAATTTTAATGCTTTCTGCAAAAGGCTGTTGGTTCTCAACTTTATGATGGATAAAGACGAACATGACAGCTGAATCATGTCAGCACAATGAGGGTAACAAATGAAGGAAACTGATACGTCTGATTTCAAAATGATACGAATCATATGTTCATTTTATTTGTTATTGGTTTCACGGCAGATGATAACACTTCCTCAGCTTCTCGAATAAGATTTTTTTAGGTTTGCTCTTGGTATTTGAAATTTAAATTATAACCCTACTATATATGCGGGCATGGAACATGGATGTTTGCATATAGTGGATTAATAAACTGTTTCCTATTTCACATGAATATACCCATGGAAATGGAGTTGCAGCCATTTCTTATAAAAGGGGCAGGAAGGAACTGAAATGAAATGGTGCATGATGTCTGCATATGGCATGGATCGTATTATTAGTTAAGAGTTTCAGAAATAAATGCATCAGTATGTGCATCATTACCTCGGATCTTAACTATGCTTTGAGTAGCTCATATTTGAATTTATTTAATGATGATTTGCTTTGAACCCCATTTAGTGATCCGTGTGTCATCATTTAAACTGCAGTTATATGCTTTCCCGAGCATTAGTGCCTTGACATGCTATAATAAAGAAGTTTGCTGGGGAAGAAATAACACAGGTGGAGGATCTGATTGGAGTGTTTTCCAAATTATCCAGAGGTGATCGAGTGCCTCTAGAATTTATTACTCACACGGATCGTCATAGGAATAAGGTGTTTTCCCTTGTCCTTCATGTTATTCTTTTTCTATTCCTTTTATTTTCTGTTTCTTGAATCCATTTATTTATTAGGAACTCTGATCTGCTGAAGTTTGTGACTGTATTCCAAGTTTGGTGTCAATCTGATAATCCATTTTGTATGGCTATTTAGGATTAAAGATGAGCATTTTGATTCTCAAACTAATTTACAGAAAGGGAACTCATAAAGGAAGGAAAATGCCAAACTGTTTGGTTAGTTGAGCTCAAGTAAGCACATCATAAATCTAACTCTTTAATCGTGCAAAGGACAAAACATTTGCATCCTCCAAGAATAGGTGGCCCAGAAAGCAACAGCCTGTGTTTTTAAAATAGCATGTATCTGACTAGTTTTCGGTGATCTTATGTCGGGTTTATTCAGCTACTCTAGATCTTGGCTTATTCACTGAAGTTCATCAAGCAGTCCAAGCCAGCTTCCTTTCTTCCTTCTTCTTCGATGACCCTTACGATTAACAACACGTTTATGTTTCTGGAATCAGCCTACGAAATATGGATAACAATTCATGATGAATATCTAAATAAACAGGTAAATCTGAATCTCCTTTATTGAATGGACTAATATACCCCAACATCACCTTCTCTGGGGAGGTTGTTGCATCAAACATTGAAGTGGCCAACACTTCTAGAGCCAACCACAACTTGGTGCGGCAATTATCCTTTGAAGGCTTAGCTTACAATCTGAGAACGATTGGCAAGTTTGACAGCTAGTGGTTCATGGTAGATCTCATGATTTTTATAAAGAGCTAGTATAGTTCATTTGGCATTTCACTACACCACATGTTCAAGTTCTTCGGCTACAACTTCTTCAGGTTACGTTGAGCCTACCTGAGGCAAAATTAGGTCGCCTTTCAGAGTGTTGGCATGAAGTAAAAGTATATTCACCTTGGCACAACTTTGTAGTTACATATTTGCATGAGGGCAAGACCCATTGTTGTCAAACCCATGAGAAGATGGAAACCCTCAAGCATGAGTTTTTTAATACACCCCAAGAGATTCGCAAGGTGATGTCCCATCTCTTTTTTGTAAATGAATATCAAGCATCCCTCTTCAAGTAACTAGGAGAAGCTCAAGCTAGCTACAAGAAAGAACTGACGAAAGTTAGAGACATCAGGAAAGCTTATTTGGAGTCTGTCTTGAATGACCTAACCTCCAACAAAGATCTCTTGCTAGCATCACAAAACTGAAAAGTCTGGAGTAAGAATATGATGAGTTCCAAAAGTCAATTGTTAGTAATGATCTCACTTGGTTTGGAGTCTTGTTTGCCTTTAAAAGAAGCTATTCCTTTGGCTAGATGATTTACATGTGATTACTGTATTAATGGATTGTATTTTATTTATTGAATAAATTGTCCTTCTCAAACAAAAGGGTAATATTTCTTCAAATACTTTCTATTGATGCATCTAATTAGCTTAACTTCCTCTACATCTACTAGTATATATGTACTACTAGACAATACATTCATCATAATTGAGGGTCCTTACCAATTTTGGGACCACTTACCGAGTTGAGGGTCTTTTATAGAGATTAGTAAAATTTCCTTCCAAACAAAATCCCCTCCTAGAACCTTTTAGGCATGATGTGTTTGTTGTATGCTCGATCACTTTTTGCTTGTTAGCTAGTAGGTTATCTAGAGCTATTAAGTGATCTTTGTCCATCGAATCCAGATTTATTACTATAGATTGCAAGTAATCGATAGGATATAAATTGGTTTGCTTATCTACTCACATTGACTTAACATTGATCTTCATCGGTAACACAACATTATGGTCGTAGGTCAAGTGAAACAGTTTTAAGCATGTCCTTGAGGGTTTTGACTTCCTCAATAGGCCCATAGGACCTAAAATAAAATCTCATGCCACCACCGTAGATTATACTCAAGTGACTTTTTGATCATCTTGTTGGTGGCCTCAACATGCCCGCTTGCTTGGGCATAATAAGATGTTGAATGAAGAATCTTTATCCCAAATCTCTCGATGAAAACGACCACCTTATGACTTGTAAAAATTGTCCCTTGGTTAGTAGTGAGGGTATGGGATTTGCGGGTTTGCGAAATTGAAGAACAATTTTATTATTATTGTTAATGAATTTGACTGCATCATCTTGTGTAACCACTTTTACGGGTTGAGCCTCTACCCTGTTAATGAAGTAGTCAATAGCCACTATGATAAATAAGTGACCATTATAAGATTTTGGATGAATCCTCCCAACCAGATTCATGCCTCAACCTTGGAACTTCTAGGGCTTGATTACTAAGTTAAATTTCGAGATTGATGTTTTCGGCAAAGGATCATGATTTTGACATTGTTGGAATCCTCTCACACAATCTATGTAATCTTGATGCATAATTGGCAAATAGCATACATGATGGTGTGCTACCTGCTTTATTTTGGGACTCGACCTATGTGCTCCACACATGCTCCCATGAACTTTGACCATTATGGTTCAAGCTTTCATATGGTTTAGGCATAAGAGGAGCAACCTCTAGCGGTTGCACTAATAGAGGTTGCCATCTAACAGGGTGTAGTTAAGAGCTCTCCATCTAACTTTTACGTTGATTTTCTTAGATAGGTCATTTAGGTATTGAACTAACTTTATATGCTAATCGGTGGGTGTTGTGTTTTCTTTATTTCCTCCCTTCTATTGTTGTAGTCACTAATTGTTGTGTTGAGTAAGTTTCCTTAAAGCCTGAAGCATATTGGGCTAAACCATTTGTGATGTTATTATCGTTTCGTGCAATGTATAGCATCTTGACATTGCCAAATGAGAGGATTAAGTTTCTCTAAAGCCTGATGCGCATTGTGCTAAACCATTTGTGATGTTATTATCATCTTGTGCAATGTATAACAACTTGATATTGTCAAATGAGAGGATTAGTTCTAACACTTGCTCATGCAAAGGTGTAAGATTTGCACTGCTACATTGGTACTTGCCAATGGGCTGACTCAAGACAACTTTGGAGTCACCAAGCACCTCACCAATCCTATCCCCTTCGGTTAAGACTACATTGAATCCATGAATTAGAGCATGATACTCAACCTCGTTATTAGTTAAGGTCGGCTTGAGGGAAATGGTAAGCATCCCAACTCAATTGAGAAAAAAACACAAACACCAATGCCCACTTCCAGACTACATTTTGACCCATCGAACATTACTTTCCTTGCAACTCATCAATCATACCCTAGGCCATATCTTGAAGGTTGACAAACTCAACACATAGGTGATAGGCAAGAAAATCAGCAACAACATGCCCATTAACTATTTTCATGGGCACATATTGCAAATCAAAAGGACATGCCAAATGGCCTTCTTCATGAGCCTCCCTTGTAGGGTTGGCCAATTAATCAAATGCCTTGTTAAATCAATTTTGCAAATAATTTGCACTTTGATAGCTACTAAAGCTTTTCTATTGGAGAATATTGAGACAAGGTGTTTGAAAGGAGTCTACTAAGATAAATAATCATGCGCTCGGTTCCATCATTGGCATTTTGTGCAAATAAGGTGCTGATTGAATTATTTGATGTAGTATACAATTTATGGGATTTCTAGAGATAGGGTATAAAAACTAATGTGCTAGCTAAATACTTTATAATGCTCTCAAAAGTTGATTGCTATTTGGATCTTCATATGAACTCCTTAGTATCCTTTGTGTTGAGTAACGCAAAGAATGGTGTAAGCTTTCGAACAACCTTAGTGAGAAGTGCCTCAAGTGACTAACTTGCCCGATGAAGCTTTGCAACTCCTTTTTATTCATGGGTGGTCTCACTTCTATGATCACCTTCACTTTGTTATTGTTGACCTCTATCTCCATGTTATGCAATAAAAATCTGCAAAAATATCCTGCACCCACAATAAAACACATTTATTTAGATTTATTTTAAAATTGTGTAGGTTTATGTGTTGGAACGGTTGCTTGAGATTGATCAAATATTGATTGAAATCAATGGATTTCTCTATTGCACAACCGGAAAATGATGAAAAAGTCATCAGAAAATCAAAGAAAATAACCTCTTTTGGGTGTCTCCTAGTTCCCACATTGTGTCGTGTCCAACACACTATGAATGATATTAATTCATGTTGTGTCTTTGTGTCCACACTAGCAGTTCTGAATCAAATATATTCTTTTTGTATCAAAAACATGTTTTGGTTGTGTTTGTATTAGAAACAAATCTGGTTGGATCCTAAAATAAGTTTTCGGTCAAAAACAAAACATGTTTAAACAGTTTCAAGTTTAGACCATGTGATAGGTTGAGCCAAGAACAATTACTGGTTACGTTCACGCATGCATGGGAAGGGGCCATGTAGCATCCGATTGGATTAGGTCATGGTCACGATAAATTGGTATCAAAGCCTAAGTTAATTAAAGTATAATTATTAGTGAATTATTATCAAAAAATAATATTGTATTCATGTGTAGGACTCGCAAGGATTTAATTTAAACCTAACTCCGAGTGTTATGTGAGACACACATGAGGTAATACATTCGTACGCATCAGATGCGTTAGTCGAGATACCACCAATGATGCCTCAAAGACCAATATTGCAACCACAAGTTTTAATTGTGTAGGATGGTTATGATATTGTATTCTTGCTTGACCAAATGATAAATCTACTACAAAAAGTTCCTAGGGAATCCACTATGATCATCCAACACTTGACAAAAACTGGATGCAAAGAGTTTAAAGGTGTAGTTGTGGATCCATTAGATCTTATGAGTGGATTAATAAGTTAGAGAATGCTTTCATGGTGCTCACGTGCATAGATAAATAAAGAAAGGTACAATTAACATATAGTCTTTTCGAAAAAAATACCAAACCGTTGGTTGAGAGCACAAAGAGGGACTCGTAGCACTCCTTGGACTTGGAGGCATTTAAAATTTTTCGATCACTTCTTTTCTCAAAATGATTGGTTGCGTCTATAACTAGAGTTTAACCATTTGTAGCGAGATAGCATGACTGTATGGAACTTCATGAATCAGTTCTTAAGATTGAAGTAGTTTGATCTTGACATAGTAATTCCTGAGGCACAACCAAACTAGTACTTTTGGGTCTCTTCGATATGATCTGTAAGTCACTTCAAGAGAAGATATATATAAGTCACTTCAAGAGAAGATATATAAAGACATTGATTAGTTACAAGCAACTGCTATGCATATAAAGACATATATAATGCATTATAGGGGCCGGAAGAGACCAACAGAAAAGAGTTTTAGTTGTTTCTATGGAGATGCAAAGAAGAGTAGACAAGGTGAAGTTCAACAATGGACTATTGGAGGTGGCTAGTCTCAGGCAAGGAGTGAGCCTTCTTGTAACCTGGGTAGTCAACAAAATTGATAGATCACCTTCTTCCATTAAAGAGTTGTGGGACATAGAGCAAGAGACTAACCATTAGAGATGAGTATGAAACAAGTACATTCTTCGAGCACTACATATAAAGAAGATTTAAGGGGATATTACTTCCACATAAGGAGTTTGGGCACTATAAAGTAGATTTTCTACAAGCCACATAGTATCCACCTCCCTCAACTCAAGGTAGCTCCATAGAGTTGCCTCATCCTTAGGCACTTGTTTGTTCTCAAGGGCCATCTTGATGACCTCAACCTCAAGTAGTCAGCCAGGGGCACGTTGTACAAGGTTAGGAGCTAGGTGTCTCTCACTTAGCTATTAGTACATTATCTATTTGTGGCATGCTTGCACATATTTTGTTTGATTTAAGCACAACACATTGTTTTGTGTCACTCATATTTATAAGTCATACAAGTAGAGACTTAGAGTCATTAGAGAGATTCTCTATGTATTTTTCTAATGGGATGTAATTGTATTGCATCAGATTTTTTGTAATTTTTATGTGATAGTTGATAACTATGATATAAGAACCAGCCCAATCTTATTGGGCATTTCAAAGTATGATGTAGTCTTGGGCATGGACTGTTTACCCATGAATTGTGTTGTGATTGACTACAAAAAAGTGGGAGATCACTTTTTCTATTCCTCGAGAGGCCACATTTACTTTCTACGACCAACAAGAGGAGAACCTCATATTCTATCGGATATGGTCTTTGGGTGTACAATTACATGCATGATGAATACAAAAGATACCCAACATTTGTTATGCATGAGAAAAAATTGAACGACGTTCATATAGTTAATGAATTTCTTGATGTTTTTCATAATGACTTATCCAAATTACCTCCAAGAGGTAGAGTTTGCTATTGATTTGCAGCAATGTGCTAATCTTATATCCCAAACACCCTATTGTATATCTCCTATAGAGTTGCGAAAGTTGCAGGCGCGATTGCAAGAATTACTAGAGAAGCACTTTATTTGACCAAATATGTCACCGTAGGGAGCACCAACCTTATTCGTAATGAAGAAAGATATTTTTCTTTGACTCTATATTGATTATATGTAGTTGAATAAGGTAAACATAAAGAATAAGTATCTATTGCCTAGGATTGACGATTTATTCGATTAGCTTTAGGGAGCTTTTATGTTTTTGAAGATTGATCTTCGGCTAGATATTATTATCAGTTGAGGGTATTATAAACAACCAAAAAAAAAATCATCTTTTAGAAAATTTGCTTTTTTGCATCTTTGGGCTTTTTAAGGGTTTTTCAAATAAAAATACCTTAAACGAACTTATTTTCGCATCAGAGTTTTCTAATAACCCCAAAATGATGGTATATTGTATCCCTCTCGAAAAAAATCTAATTTGGACAAAATTACATAAAAATGACTATTTTGCCCTCAAGACCAAATTGACGGGATTTTGCCTTTTAAATGATTGTCTTCTAAGGAAGAAAGATTTCAAACAATTTTTTTTTATAAACAAATAAAAATAAGAAATTTTGTAAATCAAACCCAAAGATGTTTGCAAATTTAAAGTGGTTAAATGACTATTGCACAGAAATTCGCCTCATTGAGAAGAGTCTCATTCCAGGACTTGATACCCTATACCCATTTAAAGTGGTTAAATGGTCAAGGTGGTTAAAGACTAACTCACAGAGCAAAAGTAGGTCACCCTTACAAACAAAAACTAGGAATGAAACCTAGTGCTTTCTAAAAATAATATTTGATTTCATTAAATTTGATATTTTTAAATATAAAAATATTTTCTTTATATAAAGTGTTTGAAACCATACCTGTCATGTATAAAACTCGGATCGAAAGGAGGCAAATTTCTTGAAAATAGGAGGTGATATGGACAAAAAAGGTAACGACTGAGCACCTGCTAATTTCGGCACTATTGGGCAAGGTAACCTATCATTTTTAGTTTTAGGTATTAGAAAGGAAGGTCAACATCAAAAAAGAAAAGTCGAGGTTCAAGAAAAGAAAGTTGGTGCCCAGAAAGGAAGGTGAGCATACAGTAAGGAAAGTCGGTGTCATCCATGAAAAAAGAAAGTGATGTTTGATTTGGCAGGCTGTGATGTTTGATTTGCAAGTCAACGAGAGAAAACTTATCAATTTCGACATAAATGAATCATATGACTTGTCATAGGTGACCTTGTATGCAATTTGGCAACCTTGATACGTAATTTGGAAAGTCACCAAGGCATAAAAGGCTAGCCGATTTCATCATGGCTAACTTACCAAGTTCAATTAACTTCAATATAGAAGGATGAAGGCAACCTTGGTATAATTTGGTAACCTTGATACATAACTTGGTCACTACCAATGCTTGCCAACAAGCTTGGGTCAACTTTAGCATGAAGAACAACATCAATGGATTAACTTGCCATTGCCTTTAATTGCATCGGAGCATTCAAGCCTTCTCTACAACATGAAAGGCGGACATATGATATACCCGTTAGACAACTTGGTGAGGATGACTCAAGAACACATGACTCACAGAATTGGATAAATATGTTTAAATTGAGAGATAATTGGTCAAGCACATCAAAGTGTTGATTTTTTGAAGGATCATACAATCATTAGGATTGTACTTGATATATTGCATACGAACACAAGCGCTGCCAGTTTTTTGGGAAGTTTTTCTCGCTATTACGTGCCATTGCTGCACATTGTTTTAATGCTCTCATTCTCTTGTCAAATCAGCAACTGAAGCTTGTGATGGATTCTATAATTTGGGTATTTTGTCATACTGAAAGGAATATTGCTGAGACTGGACTTAACCTTCTACTGGAAATTTTGAAAAACTTTCAGGCTTCAGAGTTCTGCAACCAGTTTCACAAGGCTTTTTTCCTTACAATCATGCAAGAGATATTTGCTATTTTGACTGATACGTTCCACAAACCTGATTTCAAGCTATATGTTTTAGTGTTGCAACACTTGTTTTCACTGGTTGACTCTAGTTCATTGATTGGACCATTGTGGGAAGTAGGTGTTGTTCCTTATTCCTATCCAAATAATACATTATTTGTTTGTGAGTACACTTAAAGCTGCTTGGTACGTCATTCCCTAACATGACAGAAACGAAGGGGACTCACTTTGTTGATGGGTTTTTTTGAGTCAAGGAATGATCTCCCGACCTTCAAAAATCACATCCGCGATTTTCTTGTTCAATCTAAAGAATTCTCAGCTCAGGACAACAAGACAACAAAGATCTTTATGCAGAGGAAGCAACAACAATGTGGACAGCAAGACCACCTGTTTTCCCAAATTGAACCGAATTCACCAATAAAAAAACCATCCACTTATCATATCCAATAGAGTAGATTTTTGGCAAGAAAACCCAACATCCACTTACTATATCCAATGGAGCAGATTTTTAGCAAGAAGGGCAAGCATTCACTTACCAATTTCAACCACCTTCAATAAGTTAACTTGCCTTACAAAGAGCTACAGCAAAGAGGCAGTCCTTTGCCTATAAAAGGCCTCTTGAGAGGGGTTGCAAAGCATCAACCAAGCCAATGTCGAAGTCACCCATCCAACAATCTCATGATCCTGCAAGAGGGAGAGAAAGAGAGGGAGAGAAAGAGAGAAAGAAGAAGGGGAGGGTTACCGCTGCCAACTATCATCGGCCGCTATCTTTCGCCACAAGTCTATTATTCTTTTAGCTTTCAATTATATTTTCTTCTTTCATTAAGATTAATCATATTGTAATTAAGGAGCTCATGACTCCATATTAATGTATTAGTTAAGAATCATACACTATTCCGTCTCTTTTTCATTCATATGCTATCTGTTATATGTTTTAATTTTGATCATTTCTACTCCATAATATAATATAAGATTATATACCTCTTAATCTCCTCTATGCCCATGTTTTAATCAGATTTTTTTTAATTTTAGAAGGCTTTAGATTATTTTTAATTCGGATGAAAATACATGCACATGTCCTGAAAATCGAAAACTTGTTTTATGTAAACGAATTTTATTTCATTATTCCCTACTCCGAATGTTCTGAAATATAATCTACACATACCAACACACTTTCTATAAAATTTTCAAGAATTTTAGGCTTTTGCAACATCATAAATAAAATCAGAAAAGGTTTAATAAAACTGAAATAGATTCTGCAAAAACAAAAGTTCCTTCAACAAAGGTTGGGTAACAATTTCATATCTTTGTGTACAATGAACTGTTTTTATTGAAAATAGTCTCATTGGAAATCTGAAATCCACATCTTTTTAACAAGATCAATTTTATAGAAATCGAAGGTCTAAGCATAAAGATACAATCGTTTTCCTAAACCTTTGGCTTTCTGGCACATGTTTATCCCAAATGTCTGAGTGGGGTATATTTTTAGATTTAATTGAATAAATCTAAAGCATATAAAATAAAAATAAAAATAGTTTCTGAATCTGTACACAAACTCTGTTTCTTGTAAAATTGTTTGAATTTTTGGAGAGTCAAAACTGTTGTAAAAAAATCATAAACAAGCCTCTGAAAACAGAACCAGTTTCTGTTTTTCAAGACTTGAAATGTTTTTGAGTTAGGAAGTAAAATCACGATTTTTGTCAAACTTTTGGAATTGCAATTTGGTTTTAAAAACTTACTGGATCTCAAACAATTTTCAAAGCGTCTAGGCCTACGTCGAAAAGAATTCACTTACCTACAATCGCTACTGAAGTCAAAAATCAATTTTATTAGTTTGAGTAGACTAACTGACACATTCACGCACATGACGTAGTTTGTAAAATTTAATTTTGAATCTTTACATAGACTTCAGAATCAAAATTTCACATCTATAGGTACGAGTAAATGATATACCTAAGATGCGTTTTAGGACTTGATATGAGTATTACGAGTTCATAGTCATGCCTTTTAAAGTAACCAATGCCCCCAGCAACGTTTATGAACTTGATGAATCGAGTATTTCAAGATTATTTGACTAAGTTCATCATGACATTTATAGATGATATTTTGGCATATTTTAAGAGTGAAGAGGAACATATTGAGCACCTATGTATCATACTTGGATTATTATATGAAAAACAATTATATGCTAACTTATGTATCATACTTGGATTATTATACAAAAAACAATTATATGCTAAGTTTTTTAAGTGTGATTTTTGGTTGGAGCAAGTTGGCTTTCTTAGTCACATAATATTCAAGGATGGTATCTTTATAGATCCAACCAAGATCACAATCGTTGTAAATTGGAAAAGATCAAAGAATGTTTTTAAGGTCTTTAGTTTTCTTTGGTTGGTAAGATACTATCATAGATTTATTGAGGGTTTTTTTGGTATTGCAACTCCTCTCGCCTGATTGACTAAAAACGATACTCAATTTCACTGGACAGATGAGTGCAAGAAAAATTTTGTACAATTAAAAGCGAGATTGACTTTTGCACCATTATTGACACTCCCAACTAGCAACGAGGACTTTAGGGTTTATTATGATGCTTCGCATAAGGGTCTTGGTTGAATTATGATGTAGTGAGATAAAGTTATAGCTTATGCATTATAATTAAAGAAACAAGAGGTAAATTATCCGACCCATGACTTACCTTGCAACAATCATATTTGGCCTTAAGATCTGGATGCATTATGTATATGACATTAAGTTCTAGATATTCATTGATCCTAAGAGTCAAAAATATATTTTCACACAACCTCATATTAATATACAATAGATGTGATGGCTTGAGTTTCTGAAGGATTACGATTGTGATATTACTTATCACTCCAAAAAAGCTAATATAGTTGTTAATGCTCTTAGTAGAAAAGAGAAGGAGAATATGGTACATTGTTCCACTCTAGTATGAGGGTACTTGGAAGATAGAATGAGGATTTCGAGTTGAGGATGATTATAGATGAAGTTTATAGTGGAGGCTAGCCTAGATATGAGATATGTGATGATGATTCCTTACGATTTGAGGGACAGGTGTGTGTATGTATTGATGATTTACTTTGACAATAGACCTTAAAGTCAATGTATCATAGTTAGTTTAGTATTTATCCCAATAACACCAAAATGTATAAGAACTTGAGCCGACAATATCATTGGTCTAGAATAAAAAAGGTAATTAATGAATTTGTAAACTAATGTTTGACTTATTAGAAAGTAAAAGTAAACCACCAATGACCTACAAGTACCTTGAGGTCATTGTCATTCACGAGAGAAAATGATAATATATTAATGTGGATTTTGTCTTTGGACTTTCTCTTACCTAGTAGAAGCATAATGTTATTTGAGTAATTGTTGACATGCTTACTAAGGTTGCATGACTTATGCCTATTCGGAGGAATATGCCTCTATCTTAGTTTTTGTCATTTATATCATTCAAATTCTTAAGTTTTACAGTATGCTGGAGACTATTAATTCTGATAGAGATCCTCAATTTATCTCGCACTTCTAGTAGAGCTTGCAAAATGCTTTAGATACAAAATCATAATTTAATGTAACTTTTCATCCACAAACCAATGACAACTTGAGCATACTATTCAAACTCTAGAAGATATGTTTTGAGGATGTGTAATAAATAGTAAGGATCAATGATATAACCATTTGCAGTTGATTGATTATGTTTGCCTATAATAAAAGTTATCAGGCAAGCATTGTGATGTTACCTTACAATATGCTATACAGAGAAAAGTGTAGTACTCTATTATATTGAGATGTCCCCGAATTATGACCTATGATAGGTCCAAAGATACTTTGACAGTTGTGAGATAGGATGATTTTGGTTCGTAAATGTATTAAGACAGTTTAGGAGCGACAAAAGAGCTATACATATAAAAGATATCATGATTTAGAGGTAATGGTTGGCAATTTATATGTTCTTAAAGATATCTCTAGCTCGAGGAGTAACACACTTTAGGTAGAAAGGTAAGTTGAGCCCTAGGTATATTGAACCATACTATATTTTGAAACGAGTTGAGATGTTGCTTACTAATTGGAATTATCTCCATCATTGATTAGAGTATAAACGTGTTTCATGTGTCTATATTGTGACAACCCTGAGATCTTTCTATAGGACCAAAGTAGGCTCCCGGACTAAGTGGATTTGATAGGTGGTCTGAAAGGTGTCAGATTGACTCAAGTATATTCATAATCATTCACATGTGATTGAAGTTAAACTGATGCATATACATGAGGATTTATTTTATAAAGAGCAACCTATAGCTATTTTATATAGAAAGAAACAAGGAATGCATCGTTCAGTTTTGAGGATGGTAAAAGTATATTGGAGTCACCACTTGTCGAACGAGGCCGCTTAAGAGCTTAAGGACTAGATGCTAGAGAAGTAAACATATCTCTTCAGGTATTCACTAAATTTTGATAACAAAATTTCTTTAAGAGGAGTAGAATGTGGTAACTTTGGTCAAACTTGGATCCAGACTCGAATCCATGTTAACCCAAGTTTCAAAACAGCAACACACGATGTGTTATAATGTGTTTTGGAAAGAGAGGGGGAGGAAGATAATGACAACCCTCCCTTACCTTTTTAACGACGATCCATGTTCGATTTTCCTTATATACAAATGTGTGGGTGATGCAACGTTGAGAGGAATCAATCGACCTATGACATTGAGGAAAATGGTCAAGAAACAAAGTACTTTTTCATCTTTTTCATTTTTCATTTTTCTTCAATTTTATAGTGAAATACTTGCAGTCAATCATCATTTTTGGCTTGGGCCGACAAAGTGAGGTAGCACAAAGGTGTAAACACCCTAAAAATATTTTTCAAAATAAATTGAGGCATATTTTAGAATTCATGATTTGAACACATCCTACGAATTTTATAAAATTCCAAAACATTATTTTAAAATAAAAATATTTTGAACCTCGAAGTTACAGAATCAAGTTTTGGAATTAAAATCTAAAAGATATTGATTTGCCCCAAAGATAGAGCAATGCCCAAATCAATAGGAGATAGGATTTTCAGGAGGAGATAAGGATGAATCCATAAAGGCAAGCATGTCCAAATAAAGCAAGTGGGCAACTCAAGGCCAGACCAAATCTAGCAAACCAAGGCTCGACCTAATCCAGACAAATCAAGAGGCCAACCTAACTCGAATCAAGGAATGGGTTAATGCATGACCAAATGTCAAGCCCCAATCAAATCTCAAAGCCAAGCAGAGCTCATCCCAAGCTAAGCTCAATCCAATCCAACTCAAAAGGAGATTCAATTCAAATTCAAACTCAAGTAGTTGCATCAAGTTCATTTAAGGCAAAGTCAAGGGAACCATATGACCAAGGCACGATAAGATGGCTCGATCAAGATTTAAGCTTGATCAAGATAAGGCAAAAACAAAGGACCATACCCGAATCAAGTCAAGGCATGAAGTGTGATGGGCTAAGGCGAGTCAAAAGGTAAGGTCATGACTCACCTCAAGCCATAAAGTAACCATCACAAACCGCCTAGACTGAGCCAAGCATCCAAAATGGGCTAGGGTGACTCGGCTTCACCTAGTCGTGCCCAAGGTGGTGATCGATCCATGTGGGCTGCACCAAGCCCACATCGACCAAGAAGGGGACCACTCCCCAGCTCACATGCACCCATGTGTAGCTATAGACCAAAAATTTCCTTGGATCAAATCAAAACTGCATTGAATATCAAGCCAAGACCCAAACCCATGGAAGGCCCTAGTGGCCCCCCTTTCAATTCTATAAAAGGTGGCCATGGGGACTGGTTTGAGGCATTGAAGAGAGGGAAGATCTTGCAGTAAGAGAGGGAGAGAAAGAGAGAGAGAGAGAGGAAGGAGAAGGAGGAAGAAGAGGTACCACCCCTCAAGCTACTGCCACCAAACTGTCGGCCACCACACGATCTTCCATGGTAAAGGCCAACTCTTTCCTTCTCTTTTCAGATTGCGTTATTCTTCTCCTTCATTCAATTCAATGGGGTTGTAATTAAGGAGTTTATGGCTCCATCTCTGATGTAATAATTAAGGGTTTACCCTGCCCAATTTCCTTTACGTTTATGAATGCATTCTATGTGTTTGATTTTTTGTTTTTCTTACCCCAATATACATTGTAAGATCTTATATCTCCTAATTTCCTTTATGCTTATGCTATAATCATAATTTCCTTCATTTGCTTTAGTTGTTTACATTTTAATTGTTATAGATTGTCTTTTAATTCGAATGAAATGCATTCACGTATCTTGTAAAAACTGAAATATGTTTTCCAAACTCTACACATGCCCGATGAATGATTTTTAATTCCTTACTCCCTACTCCAAATGTGTTGAAATTTTATACACCTAATCTATATATACATACCCATTGTTAATAAAATTTGTAAGAAATTTAAGATTGTGCAACATCATAAATAAAATTAGAGAATACCGAATGAAATTGGAACAGAGTTTGTAAAACCTACACTTCATGTAATAGAGGTTTGATTATAATCCCATAACCTTGTATACAATGAACCATTTTGATTGAAAATGATCTCATTAAAAAGATGAGATTCGTAGGTTTCGAACAAGACAAAGTTTATAGGAATCGAAGGTTTATATACCAAGATACAGTCATTTTTCTAAGCCTCTATAGTTTTTGTTACAGATCTATCCCGAATACCTTAGTAAGGTATGTTATGAGATTTAATTGTACCAACAACACTTAAAATCGAAATAAAAATAGTTCCTAAATCTCCATATCAAACTCTGTTTTTTTGTAAAGTTTTGAAGATTTTTGGAGATTCGGAAGCTATAAAAAAAATCTGAAAACAAGTCTTTGAAAAACAGAACCATATATGTTTTTCAAAATTTTAAATACTTTCATTCAAAGACTAAGTTCACAATTTTTGTCAAGTTTTTGGGAATTGAAATTGGATTTGAAAAACACATCGAATCTAAAACAATCTTCAAAGTGTCTAGGGTGACCCTTGAGCATCAGTTCAAGAAGGCCTACATAGAAAATAATTCACTTACCCAAAATCGCTAAGGAAGTCAAAAATGATCTTTGTTAGTTTGAGCAAACTAACTAGCACACTCGTAGCTTATGGACTTAATTTCAAGTCTCTATATAAACTTCAAAATAAAAATTCACATCTACAAAAGGGTTTTAGAGGATTAAGGTGAGTAGTTGAGAATAAACCATAGAGTTGTTTATGAGATGCACATCCACACCAACATCATTGTACTATGAAATGTGTCTAAAATATAAACTTTCTAACCTTTATAATGCATCATAATTATGATGACCCCTCTCCCACCTTACATATTCATCCTCTATATGGACACTATTAAGAGTATATTTATGCAAAGAGATGAAAAGACATTATGTGGTAACCTAGGTCAAATGTGGATCTGGACCCGAATCTAGGTCCACCAAAGTTACAGCACAGTCACGCACAATATGTTACTATATGCTTTGGAAATTGAGTTGGAAGATAATGGCAACCCTCCCTTGCTTTTTTAATGATAATCCATGATTGATTTTCCTTATAAACAAATGTGTGGGTGATTGCAACATCGAGAGGGATCAATCGACCTCTAACATTGAAGAAAACGGTAAAAAATAAGGTATTTTTTAATCTTTTTTTGTTTTCCCTTTTTCTTTGATTTTATAGTGAAATACTTGCAATCAATCATCATTTTGGGCTTGAGTTTACAAAGTGAGGTAGTATGAAGGTTTTTAGAGGATTAAGTTGAGTAATGAGTATCGATTTGGTCGGGAAATGGTTTCAATTCACCAAATTTCCCATTTTTGGAGCCTACTTTTTCGTTTTCATTTTTGTTTTCAATTTTCAACAAAACACTACCACTAGTTGTTGTTCTTGGACTTGAACAAAAGAGGAGCAGTGGGGTATCACTAGCATCCTTGGTCACTATCGAAAAACGACAAAAAAATCACCAAAAAACCAAGGAAAACAAACCACTTTTGGGCGTGTCTTAGCTCCCGCATCATGCTTGTCTGACACACTATAAATGATATTGAATCACGTGTCTCATGTCGCACTAGTAGTTTCATATGAGATGTCTTGTTTTGTACCAAAAACAAGTAAGAATCAAATTCTAGATTATGGGTTGTGTTTGTGTTAGAAACAAATCTAGGTTGTGTTTTGAAATAGGTTTTGGATCAGAAATAGAACTTGTTTAAACAATTTCAAGTTCATACCAGATTTTGTGTTGACCTAGGAACACAGAATATGTACTGTGTTATCCAGTTTGGATCATATATAGATCCATATGATAGTTTGGATGTAGCTTAGATTTTTTGGTCATTTAAGGGTTGTTTAGGATCTAATTTGGATTCGGTTTATTGTGTTAGACCTATAATTAAATAAATCCTAATTATATTATTATTTATAATTGTTTATAGATTAAAATTGGAGGATTTAGTGGTGATAAGAGCGCCCCAATGATTTGAAATTTGGATCTTAGTACTCCTTGAGGTAAGGGGTTATGCATTCTTTAATAGTATTATGCTAGAAGTTATTTTCTTATTTTTGATGGAATTAAATGTCTATGGTTATTAAACACTTTATGGATGGTCCTTTAAGTCATGTTTGAAATTATGGGTTATTCGATATGCTTTGGAGGTAAACTTGTTTATGGCTTGGTTGATGAAGAGCAAGTTTTGATATGCAAGTTTTGATATGAAAATGATATTTGAATATTGTATGGATATGGATTTGGATATACACGGATCTAAATATGAAATTGTGAATGTGATAAGATGTTATTGGTTTTGAAATATAATAATGTATGAATACATAAGCCATATATGTATGGCTTGTGTGGGTCTCTAGAGATTTATAGATCCCTCGAGTGTTCCAACTTATAATGAGTATAGAGTTTGTTTCCTAGTACTCTGTCATAAGAGTTAATGTGGTTTGACCATCATTGATGGGGAACATATCGGTTGACTCCTACAACTTGATTTTGACACTGTATGGGTTGTAATTATCATTACTAATTGATGTATGTGAGTATGAATTTGAAATATAAGTGCAATTTATTATGAATTGATTGTGAAACATGCATGTTTTTAGTATGAATTATGTTAAAAGGTATATAACTTTCCTATTGACCTATAGGTTGGAGCTTACCCTATCATTTTACATTTTACCATAACGCTAGCACTTTCAAGGTTCATGGAGCAAAGTAACAATTTGAAGAGTTATGCTTTTTGAGTTAGTATAATTTAGATGAGCACTAGATTATGTAGATAATTATTTTGACATTTGAGGTCATGTTTGGTGGATACCACACCATTTTGATTGGATTATTTAGACTTATGGATATTTGATATATTTAAATTTGATATTTTATTCGAGTTAGAATTTATGGAAAAAGGCTTAGTTGTTGTTGTTGTTATTCGAGTTAGAATTTGACTATGCTTGTCCTTGAATGTCGTTTATGTTCATGCTCATGCAAAAAGCCGCCATGTGGCATTGATTTGGATCGAGTTGTAGTCACAACTCGTATGAGTGTGACATGTTTAACACATTTGATATTTTGGGATGACATGCTTTTTAGGCATGCAACTACAAAACACATCTTACAAACCATGGTTGTTCTAGCTCACTTGTATGATTTATTAGGATTGGAAGTAAACAATACCAATGTAATGATTATGGAGACATCAAACATAAAAAAAAATACTTGGGGTTCATGATAATTTTGAGTTGTGTGGAAGGAAAATGTTGTGGTTACATATTGTGGAAGGAGAAATGGTGATTACCTAGGTGGAGAGGATGTGCATAAGCTACAAAGGAGAATAAATCGTACCAAATAGTGTTGTCGAGCATACTTATATGTCCTATTGTGGTGACTCATTTACCCTCTTCACTATAGCATATATGATGAGCTTTCCTTATGGAGTTGGTAATCACAAACTCTATTTGTAAACTTGAATATTATTGTAAATTCAAGAAGAGTGGTGGACTAGTCATGAAGAGATTTCATAATATGAATTAGGGTGTGCTTCTTGAGGTTGTCTTAGAAGCCTTGAATGAATGGAGGCTCAATTTGGGCCATCCTATCATATCACATTTAGTGGTGAGACATAATGCATCTCAACTCTAAAGGGATATAGCAAAACTTAGAAATTTATTGTTTTGAATACCTTTCATGAAGTTGATAATAGTCCCATCATATATGTGTATGGATGCGGGATTGTTTTTGTTACAGGTTTGTATGAATTCTAGCATATTGACAATTGAGGATATGTTTCTACGAATGAACAACTATTTGATTTGAACCAATGTCGTGTTCGGCTCGTGATTCTTAATGAACCTGCACATGTCTGGCTCATATTATATATGAACTGAAGATTAGCACATTAATCACAGGTAGAACTGAATCAAACCATGAGCAGCTTGCTTTGTTGACCAGCTTTGGGGGATGCTTGTCTCTTTTCTGAAAAGAGGATAGGGTAAGAGGAACATGTAAGTAGTGGATGACCACTCTCGGCTCCATTATTAACAACGTCCATGAAATGCGGAAAGAAGGGCCCTCTTCTCGGATTTCATGAGATCGTATTTTCGAAAGATAAACGTTCATAAAAACGATTTCTATTTTCCAAAAGTAAAACTCACGCATCTCTGAGATAAAAGCAAAATATAGCTGTTAAAAGGGAAAGTCCAGAGTGGTAAACATGAAGGACTAAAAGCCATGTATAAATACAAATTTTACATAACTCGAAAAAGTAGTATGATACTCTGATTTTACTTCTTCTAAGAAAACCCTCTTAAGGTAACTCAAAATCACATACAGTTTTCTATTTCATTCTCTACAGGAAATAAGGAAATATATAGAGAAAGAAAAGAAGCTGAAAGCAAAACCAAAGTTGGTAGTCGGCATCCGCTGTACACAACCGAATCGAGCAAAGGCAGACGACTTCGGAGATCATTCGTTGCCCCAACATATGGTATCAAAGCCAGGTTTGAGCTCTACGGCAACCTCAAACAGGTACAGGGTTCTGTATTTAAAAAAAACTGTTAGAGAGAGACGCTGAAAAAAAATTTCAGCATAAATAAATTTCTTTTCAAATAGAAAGTAGAGGGAAAAAGATAAAGGCCGCATGTAGACAACCGAAAGTCACCTGGTGAAGGTGCCTAAGGCAAGCCAAGGCAGCCAAAGGCCAAACCAAGACGGCCAGAGGCCATGCTAAAGCACCCAAATGCCAAACCGAGGCGACCAAAGGCCATGCCGAGGTGACCCAAGGCCAAATCAAGGTAGAAAAATGTTAGAGGCTGAAAAGGCCACGGCGAAAAAATGCTAGAGGATGAAAGGCCAGAGGAGAAAAAACACCGGAGGTGAAAAAGGCCTGAGGTAGAGAAGACCACAGAAGGAAAAGAATGGGAAGGCTGAAGGCCATAGTCAGGCGACGACAGGGGCTACCATCACCAACGACCGCCCTTCTCTCCCTCACAGTATGTCTCTCTCTCATTCTCTATTTGTATTTAAAATCGCAAAAATTGTGGTTTTACAAACCCATGGGCGGTGAAACCGTCGGTTTTGCAAAACCGCCTAGAGCAACAGTTTTGAGGAATAAAATGGAAATTATGGAATACCTAAGGGCAAAATTATGGAAATGTCCAGATATTTTGGGATGAAAAGACAATTGTACCCTTGTCAAAGTAAAAAGTCTTTTTTATCCCCTGATAGTCCGTAAAACTACAAAATACCAGGGTTTACTTTTATTATTTTTCCCCTAAACATTTCAAGAAATTACAGAACTTGGGTTTTTGGTGATTTTAAAGATATAGCCCTCTTGTCTTACAAAATATTCGTTATACTGCCCTAGAAAGTACAAAAATGCCCTTGCTCTTTATGTGAAATATCATGAATAGTGATTTTTCACAGTTAGTCCTGGTTTTTAAAGTTTTTCTATAATAGTACCTATAGGTTAAATAAACTATAGAATGGTGCTTGATAATATTAGCTCTCCGATTTTTACATTATTTCTAAAATGGTACTTGTAGATTAAATAAATTGCAATATAGACTCATGTTATATTTATTGTTTAGTACTTAGAACTTGTGGATATTGCATTTAGGTGCTTCGCTAAATTTTTTGTATTTTTTTATGAAATGTCTTATATAAATCTATCTGATGCATGTTTTTATGTTTTCTATCTTAAAATGTACATACTCTTTACTTATTTTCTCTGCCAAAACGTTTTAAAAAAAATGACTTTAAGAATTTGTGTATCTCAATAGGCAAAGATCGAAAAGTTAAATGGCAAAAATTTCCAAACTTGAAAAAGACGAATACCATTGGCCTTAACTTTAGAAGGAGTTTATTATGTATTGAAGGAAACTGTTTTATCTCCTACTCCAATAGCAAGAGATGAGGAAAGAAAAATATATAAGACATTTCTAAAGGATGACACAATAGTCAAGACTATTATGTTGATATATATAAAAGAAGACTTAATTAGGGTCTTTGAGGAATTTGAAGCTACCAAAGAACTATTTGATTTCCTGACCACTAAATATGATACTATAGTCAAGCTGCATATACAACTACTTCTTCAAAAGTATAATTCTTATATAATAAAAGAAGGTGATAATGTAGTTAAACATGTTAACTAAATGTTGGTTATGGCTAGAGATCTAGCTGTAGCTAAGTCAGTCTTCTTGAGCCGATGCAAATATCCACTATCCTAAATAGTTTTTCCCCTTTTTGGAACATGGTAACAACAACCATAACACTTAGACCTGATATTACCATTTCTAAACTCATATTTAAACTAGCAATTCAACAAGAACATATAAAGAAAAATAAAAGAGAAAAATTGCTAGTTATTCAAGATGATTTAGGGTCTAGCTCCAAAAATAACAAGAGAAAAAGAAAACCAAATAAGAAATTTGATAAGAACAAAAAGAAGAGCGGTCAATTTTTTAAGAAATCACAAGAATCCGCTTCTCGGGTAAAGTGCTTCAACTGTGGTATGATGAGGCACTACAAAAAAGATTGTCACAACACGAAGACCAATAGTGACAATAACCAACGATGTGGCACAACAGAGAAGCAAGACATAATCTATGTGATTTCTGAGTGTTTTTACATGGATCGCCCGATGACTAGTTGGTGGATCAATTCTGGATCTACCCGACACATATAAAAGAGCACAGAGGGTGCGATGGACCTGAAGGAGTTCCAACCTTGCGAACATCGAGTATACATTGGGAACAATACCTTTTTTGATCTTCTTGGGGTTGGATCCTTTAGGATTTTTGTACAAGGCTTACCGATTTTACTCACAAATGTATTAATTGTACTCTCTATTAGGTGCAATCTTATATCAGTCCATATCTCAGTAAAGAAAGGATTTGAGGTCAGGTTTGTCCCTAGAAAAGTCACTATAGAAAAGTATGTTAAGATAACTTTTTTTGGTTTATTTGATATTGAGCATAACTCCGCCCATGTAAGGGATCACCCTTGCATTGCCGGTCCCAAGCCCGGATAAAGGAGGAGGGTTGTGTTAGGCTTCCGACAGCCAGCGTAAGACTTTGTCGGATTTCTACAACATGGATTACAAAAATTATGAATATTGCTTTGAGGCGTCTCCGCCTAGCTACGTGTTGCAGAGCCCGAATGCAGTAAGAAGTAAGCAAGGGCCACTACATTTTCGCCCGAATGTAGTGAATCAATTGCAGAGAGGGTTCCCACATTATGAACGGGTGTGGGTAAAGAAGTTAGTCCCGCTACATTGCCGCCCGAATGTAGTGAAAAATTTTCAGAGAGGGTCTTCGCATTTTGATTATGGACGGATGCGGGGGGTAAGAAAGCTAGTCCTAGATAATAAGATTCGTATTAGTTCTTGGAATATCGGAACATTATCGGGTAAGCTAATGGAGGTGGTAGATACTATGATTCGGAGAAAGATTCATATTCTATGTTTACAAGAGACAAAATGGGTTGGAGAAAAAGCAAAGGAGATAGAGGATACATGTTTTAAATTATAGTACTCACATAAAGAAAAGGCTCGAAACGGAGTTGGTATTATCACAAATAAAGATTTAAAGGAGAGTGTAGTAGACATACAACGATATGGTGACCGAATCATGACACTGAAATTAGTGTTAGGAGCAGAGATTTTGAATATAGTTTGTGCTTACGCACAAGTAGGACTAGAAGATAGTATAAAGACAGTTTTTTGGGAAGACTTAGATAAGGTGTTTCAAAAGATTCCACAAAGAGAGATGATTTGTTTAGGAGGAGATTTAAATGGACATGTCGGTAAAGAGGCATTAGGATATCAAGGGATTCATGGAAACTTTGGTTATGGGGATATAAACGAGGAAGGTAGGGAGATTTTAAATTTTGTTATGTCATTTGATCTCTTTATAGTCAATACAATCTTCAAAAAACGAGATGAACATTTAATTATTTATAAGAGTGGCTTATCACAAACACAAATTGATTACTTTATTTGTAAAAAAAAGATAGAGTGTGTTGTAAAGATTGTAAGGTAATTCCAGGAGAAAGCTTAACCACCCAACATCGACTTTTAGTTATGGATTTACAAGTAAAAAAATGGACAAAGAAGAAAAGAGTGCATCGAGCTATTCGGACTAAATGGTGGAACCTCAAAAGCGAGAAAGAAGATATATTTAAACAGAAAGTCCTTCAAGGAGATGTTTGGAATTATGTTGGTATACCCTGTGATATGTGGAATAATATGGCTATACATATTAGGAAAGTGGCGAAAGATGTGTTAGGGGTATCTAAGGGAGGTGTACCGGCGCAAAAAGAAGCTTGGTGGTGGAGTGAAGTAGTGCAAAATAAAATCAAGGCAAAGAGGGCATGTTACAAATTACATTATGCTAAGAAAATTAGTGAAACTTTAGAAGCTTATAAGAAAGCAAAGAAGGAAGCAAAAAAGGCCGTTAGTGAAGCAAAAACTAAGATTTGGGAGGACTTATATAAAAAACTCAACTCAAAAGACGGTGAAAGAGATATTTTTAGGATAGCTAGGGCTAGAGATAAGAAAACTAAAGATCTTAATTATGTTAGATGCATAAAAGACGAGGATGAAAAAATTCTAGTGGCAAATGATGATATAAGAAATAGATGGAAAAACTATTTTTATAATCTTTTGAACGAAAATAAAGATGTTAGTATTAGTTTAGGAGATTTAGCCAACTCAGAAAAGTATATAAACAACAATTTCTACCCACGAATTCAAAAGAATGAAGTCAAAGAGGCTCTTAAACATATGAAGAGTGGTAAATCGGTAGGACCAGATAATATTCCTATAGAAGTTTGGAAAATATTAGGAGAAATAGGAATCACTTGGCTCACAAGACTATTTAATGAAATATGGAAAAACCAAAAGATGCCCGAGGAATGGAGGGCAAGTACACTTATACCCGTATATAAGAATAAGGGAGACATTCAAAATTGTGCGAATTATCAAGGTATCAAGTTAATGAGTCATACTATGAAATTATGGGAAAGAATTATCGAACGTAGGTTCAGACAAGTATCAAGTACAACAGAGAACCAATTTGGATTTATGTTAGGTAGATCTACTATTGAAGCGATTCACCTTTTGAGACGTCTTATGGAACATTTTAGAGCAAAAAAGAAAGACCTTCACATGATATTTATTGATCTAGAAAAAGCTTATGATAGGGTACCGAGGGAGGTTCTTTGGAGAACTGTGGAAAAAAGAGGTATCCCATTGACATATATTAACCTTATAAGAGACATGTATGATGGTGCAAAAACATGTGTGAGGACTCATGAAGGAACGACAGACTTCTTTGAAGTTAATATTGGGTTACATCAAGGATCAACTTTAAGTCCATACTTATTTATAATGGTGATGGATGAGTTAACAAAACATATTCAAGATGAAGTACCTTGGTGTATGTTATTTGCAAATGACATTGTATTAGTGGAGGAGTCTAAGGAAAAAGTTAATAGAAAATTGGAACTATGGAGAGAAACATTAGAAAACAAAGGCCTCCGACTTAGTAGAACCTATACAGAATATATGGAATGTAAGTTTGATCATTTGGCTACTTCAGAGGACATAGAAATTAAAATTGGCACACATTGCATTTCCCAAAAGGAAAGTTTTAAATACCTAGGGTGAATTGATGGAGATGTTACACATAAAATTAATGCTGGTTGGTTAAAACAGAGAGGAGCATCAGGTATTCTTTGTGATAAGAAGATACCATTAAAATTAAAAGGTAAATATTATAGAGCAGCAATTAGGCCTGCCATGTTTTATGGTTCTGAGTGTTGGGAAGTTAATCATCAACATGTACAAAAGATGTTTGTGACAGAAATGAAGATGTTGAGATGGATGAGTGGTCATACAAGAAAAGACCGTACACATAATGAGGTTATTAGAAACAAATTAGGAGTGGCACAAATAGAGGATAAAATGAGAGAACATCGTTTAAGATAGTTTGGACATATAGAAAGAAGATCAAAAGAAGAAGCTGTAAGAAGGTTAGAAAAACTAAATTTGGAAAGTATTAAAAGAGGTAGAGGACGACCACAAAAGTGTTGGAAAGAAACAATAAAGAATGATCTAGCTTATTGGGAGTTAACTGCTGTCATGGCACACGATAGGGATCTGTGGAAACAAAGAATCCATGTAGCCGACCCCGTCTAGTATGGAAAAAGGCTTTGTTGTTGTTGTTGTATTTGATATTGAGCATGGATTGTGCTTATGTGATTGATGTGAATGTGTGGCATAAAAGATTGAGTCATATAAGTCTAAAAAAGTTAAGAAAATTAACCAACTTTGACTTATTGCCCAATTTTTATGATAACACTTTTAATAAGTGTGAAGCCTCTATGTAAGAGAAAATAATTAGAAAATCATTTTTTAAAGAGGTAATTAGGGCAACAACCCAATTAGAGATAATTCACACAGATTTATATTGATCGTTTAGATTAAGAACACATCGTGAAAAGGTTTATTTTATAACCTTTATCGATGATTACTCGATATATACTTATATATCTCTTATCATATAAATGTAAGGCACTTGAAGTATTCAAATAATATAAACAAGAAATAGAGAACCAATTGGGGCATATAATCAAACTCTTGAGATCAGATAGAGGTGGAGAATATATCTCAGTAGAATTTTTGGAATTCAATAAAGACTTTGGTATTGCAAAGCAAAATACGATGCCCAAGACACCTTAACAGAATGGTGTAGCGAAGAGATCTAACAGGACCATACTGAACATGATAAGGTCAATGTTAATCGATGCATCTCCACGAAGGATATTTTAGGGAGAAGTAGTAAGTATAATTGTATATATACTCCATAGAGTACCATGTAAAGTTATATTCTCTACACCATACGAGATGTGGTTTGGAGTAAAATCAAACCTAGGTCATCTCAAGAGGTGGAAATCTGTTGCTCATATAAATATCCTTGACTAGTCTAGAGATAAGCTAGATAGTAGGTCCTTAAGATGCATATTTATTGAATATCTGTTTTATCATAAGGATCATGGACTGATAGGAGGGATGCAGAATTCTTAGAAGAAACTAAGCATGATATCCTTGAGAATGATGACAATTATGTCGATGATCTATTAGGTATAGATCAATCATCTTTTGAGCCCATTGATGAGTTTTCTTAACAAACTGAATCTTTAAGTGGCACAAAAAGCCTAGGGTCACACCGTCAAGGATTATCACACATACGTTGCAGAAGAAATGTTTAATTTGGTAGATTTAGATGAGCTGACTGATAACTTAACTCATTAGTAGTCTATTGACTCATCTGAATCGTCAAACTTGAAAAAAGTCATGGATGAAGAAATTAAATTTAGAGAAAAACCAAGTTTGAGAGTTGGCTAATTTGTCAAGAGGAAGGAAAGCCATAGGTTGCAAATGGGTTCTAAAAAAAAAATATAAGGTCGATGGTTCAATCAAAGTTTAAATCGATGTTGGTTGCAACGGATTTTTCGCATAATAAGAGAATAAATTATGTTGAGACTTATTCCTCAATTACAAAATTTGTATCTATTAGAATAATCCTGGCTACATCAACATATTATGATTTGGATTTACATTAGTTAGATGTAAAGACTGCTTTTCTAAATGAAGATTTAGATGAAATCATATATTCTCGAAGGATATAAAGTTAAAGGCCAAGAAGATAAAGTATATAGGTTAAGAAAATCCCTATATGGCCTGAAACAGTCACCTTGCCAATGGTATTTGACTTTTGAAAATACTATAGTTGACCTTGGGTTTGTGGCTAATGAACTTTATCATTATATATATATATATATATATATATATGAAATAGTGAGAGACACTTTGTCATCTTATCGTTATATGTAGATGACATATTGTTGACTAGGAATGACAATGAGATGATTGTCAAAACCAAGACATTGGTTAAACTCAAGGTTTGAAATGAATGATATAGGGGAAGTATCCTATATCCTAGGTATAAAGATTTCTCGAGATAGAGAATCAAAACTTCTATGCTTAAGTCAAGAGAGATATATTGACTATATCTTTAAGAAGTTCAAAATGGGTGAATGTAAGTCTCCATCTACACATGTCGCAAAAGGAGTTAAAATGAGCAAGGCTAATTGTACCAATGAAGGAGACGAGAAGCCCAATGTTCCCTATTCACATGCTATGGGCAACCTGATGTATGCTATGTTATGCACAAGACCTGATATCAACTTTATTGTTGGTCTTTTAAGTAGATATCAAAGTAATCCTGGATGACAACATTGAATAACTATAAAAAAGATTCTAAAATATCTTAAAAGAATAAAAGACTTAAAACTTTGTTTTCAAGCAGATGAACTAAAAGTGATAGGATACTCAGATGCTAATTTTGTTAGGAGCAAAGGTGATAACAAATCAACCTCGAAACAAATATTCTTATTTGGAGGTGGTGCAGTTTCTTAGGCATGCAATAAACAAGGTTGTGTAACATTGCATACACAAGAGGTTGAGTATGTTGCTTGCAATATGACTGTTACTAGTGTCGTTTGGATAAACCGCTTCATACGTGATTTGAAGATGGATATAGCCAACGAGCCGGTTGTTATATGCTAAAAAAAATGAAATAACTATATGTTATATGCCAACAATTGATATGTTGGCTGACCCCATAATAAAAGACATCTTAGAATAATTGTTTACTAAACATGTAACCCATATGGGATTGAGATATGCCTAGTGTATGTGTAGAAAATATACTTTGTTGAGAGTTATGTTTAAAAAACACATTGTTTATAGAAAAACCGTATAATGGTTGTGAGTTGAAATTTAGTTGTAATAAGGAAATATAATACAACTTGGTAAACCCCAAAATAGTGAGAGAAAAAACAGTGTATAAAAAAGATCAACTCTAGTGGCCAAGTGAGAGATGTAAGTAGTGGATGGCCACTCTCGGCCCCATTACTAACAACGACCATGAAATGCGAGAAGAATGACTTTCTTCTCGGATTTCATGAGATCATATTTTCGAAAGATAGACATTCATAAAAACGATTGTGTTTTTCAAAAGTAAAACTCACGCATCTCTTAGATAAAAGAAAGATATGACTGTTAAAAGAGAGCCTATAGTGGTAAACACGGAAGACAAAAAGCCATGTATAAATACAAATTTTACATAACTCGAAAAAGTAATATAATACTCTGATTTTATGTCTTCTGAGAAAACCCTCTACGATAATCCAAAATAACATATAGTTTTCTATTTCATTCTCTACAGGAAATAAAGAAACATACAGAGAAAGAAAAGAAGTAGAAAGTAAAGCAGTCGATCGAAGATCATCGGTTGCCTCAACAGAACAATCAAGATGTCCTTGGGTTTTCATGTCATCCATTTTACGAGGAATTTTTGAACTTTTGTTGGAATCATGACACAAGAACACACAAAGCTCATGTTTTCTGCACCTACATAAATTTTCTTCATATTCTAATGCTACACTTTCACTTTTTACCCCAGAAGAAGAATGGTGAAAGATAGTATTCGAACGATACGAAATTAGGGGTCGTGTGGTTGTTTTGGTAGGTTCTAGGTTCATCATCCAACTAGACTAAGTTGAGGTCTTTACCTTACATATGGGCCAATTGCTTATATATATATAGATAAATAGTGAATATGATAAATTCATAATTTAATACATAATCTTATGTAAACATTTTGGTTGTTCGATCTTTGAGATGAATGATTAAAGTTATAAAACAAAAATCATTTATTGCAATGATACTTTTAAATTATATCTATGCTATTAATCATGCCAATCAAGTAATGAAAACATTTATGCAAGATTATGTGCCCAAGTGTATTATGCGTTTACCTCTCCCTCTCTATGGATTCCCCTAAAAGTCAGAGCAAGGAGTATTGTTTGACTTAAACTTACTTTGCACCAATCTATATGCAAACTTGAAAGGCGGATTGGACGGCTTATGGATTCATCACTATGATTCCTGGGTGCGCACATTGACTATTGAATCACCGGTATTACTTTGAAAGTTGACATCACAATGTTTCTGTGATCATCATTTGTGGGCACTTTCGGTTTTCGGTAGGGCTCCATTTCAACCCTCAAACCATGGAACTAAATCATACAAAAATAATTCTTTCTCAAAGCCCAACCATACCGACGACAAACCAAAAGAACCAAATCAAGTCGCTGGTTTGAATGGGCTTGATCGGGGAGTTCTCTTTCTTGAACTACTTGTGACGTGTCATAAACCATTTATTTTCCATTTAAGGTGACGTATCTCGAGTCATTTTGACGTGTGCATGTGACAAAAGGTCTGCCTGCATGTGCCTGGTCACTTGTACCCGGACAACTGCGCGCGCCTTTTCGGAACTCGAAACGAATTTTAGTCGCTTGGGGCCACGGCACCCGGTTCTGTATAAAAGCACATCGAGTCCGCTTTCCTTCTCCGCGCTCTCTCTCTCTCTCTCTCTCTCTCTCTAGCTCTGTCGGAGGGAGTTCGCCTCGCTGTTGGCTGGCGCAAATCTGTCCACCCTGAAAATCGCTCACAAAATCCCTTCTTTCTTTTCCTCCTTGACGCGGCGCTTGTATCATCAGATTCCTTTGATTTAAAGGGTTAGCGGTCATACTTCACGTGCTTTGTTGGACATTGATGATACCGAGAAGATAGACAGACGGAAATAAGATGGACTACGGCCCTTCGGATAGTAGCGGTTAGTCTTGGCGCGTTATTTCCTTTCTGGCGTCTCTGTTGCTTCTCGACTTTTTGGTGTTTTCTAGGGTTCTTGGCATTTGGAGAAGCTAATATGGAGAATTTTCTTGAATGGTATGCCTTTTTCTTCTAGGGTAGGAGGTCTCTGACAGGTGTCGGGATTATTATTGGCGGTTGGGTTTGAGCACCTTAGAGATAAGGTTTTGGGGTATGTTTGCGGGGTTTGTGGGAATACAACTGTTTTAGGTGTTGAATTTCGGTTGGGTTTTCTCCAGGTGAAATGCTGTGAAGGGGATTGGAGGAAATACGTACGAGGGTTGTGTTTCGTGATTTGAGCTTGTACTATGGCTTCTTACTTAGGGTTTGAATAATGTTTGAGTCTTGTGGATTTTTCCCGTGAAGTTTTGGGGTTTTGCCATTTCAGCTGGGAAATAGGCTCTCCCATGTTATTCCCGTCGGTATAAATCTTGTTGACAGATAAAATGATGTCTGCTGATTAACACATTAATTTATATATGCATTTTACTTTGGCTGTGAGATTCATGCAGAGGGGGAGTGTGTCGCATTTCTAACACTTCAGCGCTTGCAATTTTGGCTGTGTTTGGGAGCACTGAACCAGGAAACAGCGTCTCCAGCCATTTAATGACCGCATTCGATAGCGACTTTTGTTATTGATAGCCAAGACATTTGCAGAAGTAGAGGATGTAGGTGGTTGGTAGACACAGACTATTCCAGTAGTGGATGTGGATGTTTTGGTTGAAAAATGTATTACGAATGGCGGGGTTACAACACCATTATAGAAAGTTAGTTATTGTGAAAACTGTAA
The DNA here is from genome assembly GCA_036023115.1 of Brasenia schreberi. Taxonomy (NCBI): domain Eukaryota; kingdom Viridiplantae; phylum Streptophyta; class Magnoliopsida; order Nymphaeales; family Cabombaceae; genus Brasenia; species Brasenia schreberi. The sequence continues at coordinate 1,423,489 of JAYKKT010000067.1, forward strand.
TTTGGGACATGACTTACGCACTTGGCAAGAACTGAAAAGACAGCGGTGTTCCAACTTCCAAACCTACGAGGATAACCAACACACCCTTTATTGTGGTAGTTATTCTTGCATCACAAAACCACAATCACGAAGATGAGTTTATTCTCTATGCTTATGTAACTGATTCTATGGACAGGCTGAACCACTTTATGGTTTTCATTGTTTGGACTTTGGATGCTTCCGTTCACATTCATGAAGTGTTGCTACGATTTTAATGTAAATGGTCTATTAATGCTTTTTCTCGTGCCTATTGAGTTGACTAATCCTAATAGGCATTTTTTGGGCTTGGAATTGATCACTTATGAGTGACTTTAGGTGCAATGATATGGGTATGGTACCTATACCGGACAATGTTGTTGAACATTGATCATATCATGTATGGTTTTTTCCATGATACGATACGAATAAATCGTTGTGTATCATAACTTAATATTAAAAAATTAGTAAAAATAAAAAAATAAAAAACAAGAAAAATGTGATAATTGCAAAGAATTCATATAATGTAAAAGTTTAATACATATTCATTATTCACCCTTCAACAATTGAAAAAAATTAAATATTTTGAAGCAAAAAATGAAATATGTTTACATTTATACATTGTAATCAGGATCATCAACTAAATAATCTTCATCTTCTCCTCGCTGAAGATCCTTACCACCTTCTGCTTGGAAATCAAAATCTTCATCCCCCTTTATGATGTTGTTGCGTTCCTTCTAAATTAATTCATGCAATGTCTTCTTTTGTTGGGAGTGTATTTGCTTTATTATCTTCCATAATCCACTCCTCTAATATATCAAAATTATCCAAACTTATTAGATCAAATTGGTTTTCTTCTCTATTTAACTTTTTTAATTGCCTACAAGAAAGAAATATATGTAATTAATAAGTAACATTAATAATTAAAGTCAAACAAAATATTGAATTGAATCTTTAAGTACTAACTAATAAAAGATTACCTATGGTGGAGCCGCTTGTTACAACAGATGAAAACTAAATCATTGAGCCGCTTATGTTCCAACCTATTGTGTTTTTTTGTGTGGATGTATTTAAAGACGCTCAATTTCTTTTACAACCCGTTGTATTACAGGTTTGACTCAAAACTCTTATTGCAAAATCTCTAAGGTTTGGGCAATCACAACCCGTTGTACGAGTAGATGAATCTTGTACAAGGTCAATTGCATTTAATATATCTTTTTTTACTTCTTAGTCCTCTATAAAGTTGGGGGGAAATCAAATAAAAGGTTAAGGAAATATGCATTAACATGCAAATTATGATGCATTTGGCGGTTCCACCATGCATCAATTATCTTTCAAACATTTTTTAGAAGTCACTGCTTGCGATAAGGTTTACTTGTATTTCCATTTTGGCCTTATTCGTAACATCATATATAAGACGAGCCTATCTTCACTGTCCATCCTCATTACCTTAATGAAAGGTATAATCATCCTAAAAAAATTGGTGCAATTTTCCCAAAAATCAACATTAAAATAATATCTACCACCACAACCCCTCCCTCTTTCTGGACCAACTAATACAGCCCCATTTATCAGATGCAAACATTTTTTTAATGCTTTTCTTGTATAAAGACTTTGCATAGTAATGACATTCATAGCAAATCTTGTCCATAAAGGCGTAATAAATTCCCTTATACTTGTATGGATTCATATGAAATGCAATATAGAAGAATGATTATAAATAACCTTTGTGACATTTTTGCATGTATCTATAGTTCCTCTTATTTCATTCATTGTATTAAAATCTTAAGTATTAAGTCTATGCAATGTGCAACACATGAGTCCATACTAAGGATGGATGGTTCGCCTCAAGCATCTTATCGATTGTTCTAAAATTTGTAGTATTATGAATAATGAATTAAACAATATTTGAAACACTTATATTCTTAACAACTTCCTCAAAAATATAGAGTAAATTATATGCAATTTTATTAATTGGGGCAAGTCGTATGATTTAAAAAATAATATCTCGTTGCAACAATAGACCAAAAAGTTCACTAAAGACCTATTTACCATTTGTTCAACCATAAGCCATAATAGAACATCCTGTGTCCTACGACTCCTTAAATTCATAACTCTATGCATTAGTAATATCAATCCATTTTTGTAGTAATGCACTCCTCAAAGCATGGTATGTAGAGACTCTATAACTCGATCCCACTCGTAATAGCATTCGCTATACTTTGAAAGAAAATGAGTTTGCAACATTGAAAGGGAGACAATTTTTATAAAAAAAATTCTGCATACTTTAAATCTATTTTCTCAATTACTTACTTTGAAGCCATAGCTGATCTAATGCCTGGCTAAGCCCCAAGAGTCGTACGTGGGGGAAAGAAATTTGAAGGCCCACTACCTTTGGTTCTAGCTCCTCTAGTATCCCTTATAGACATCAGGCGAATAAGAGCTTTTACAGTGGAACAAGAGCTAACTCCACTTTCACCACCAAAACTTATACTCTTTCCTTTTTCTCGCCTTTTCCTTCTCTCTTCAGCTGTTTCTTCTTTTATCTTAGCTGCATCATGAAATTCATCACCGTACATCTCTTTAGAAGCATCTTCAAATGGTTGAGACATATGTCAACCACTTATTTCTACTCTCTCTCTTACACTTAATCTCTTCATCTCCTTCAAAGCTTCCAATACCTACTCAACTTTGTACTTTATTGTTTCGGGAACCCGAGGACAAACACTAACATCTTTGTTTCTAGCATCCTTCTTATTCCTGCAAGGTGGTGTTTCATACGAGAAATATCATCATGCTTTACTATCAACCTTGCATGGTTGTTCCCGAGCTCGAATAAAGGAGGAGGGTTATGTTAGGCTTTCGACAGTCAATGTAAAACTTTGTCAGATTTTGATACCATGGATTATACAAATTATGAGCATTGTGTTGGGGCGTCCCTCTTAGTGATGCACCACAAAGCTCAAATGCAGTGAAAAGTAAGCAATGACCTCTACATTTTCGCTCAAATGTAGTGAATCAATGTCAGAGAGGGTTCTCACATCATGAACGGGTGTGAGTAAAGAAGTTAGTCTCGCTATATTATCGCTTGAATATAGTGAACAAATAGAAGAGAGGGTCGTTAAATTTTCAGTATGGACGAATGCGAGGGATATGGAAGCTAGTCCTAGATAATAAGATTTGTATTAGTTATTGGAATATCAGAATATTGTCTCGTAAACTAATGGAGGTGGTAGATACTATGATTCGGAGAAAGATTCATATTCTATGTTTATAAGAGACAAAAGTGGGTTGGAGAAAAAACAAAGGAGATTGAGGATAGTGTAGTAGAGACAAAGTGAGTTGGTATTATCAAAAATAAAGATTTAAAGGATAGTGTAGTAGACATACAATGATATGGTGACCGAATCATGGTGTTGAAATTAGTCATCGGAGCATAAGTTTTAAATATAGTTTGTGCTTACGCACTCCAAGTAGGACTAGAAGATAGATAGTATAAAGACAACTTTTTGAGAGGAGTTAGATAAGGTGATTCAAAGAATTTCACAAAGGAAGATGATTTGCATAGGAGGAGACTTAAATGAACATCTTAGTAAAGAGGCATTAGGATATTAAGGTATTCTTGGAAACTTTGGTGGAAACTTTGGTTTTGGGATATAAATGAGGAAGGTAGGGAGATTTTAAGTTTTGCTATGGCATTTGATCTCTTTATAGTAAATATAATCTTAAAAAAAGGAGATGAACATTTAATTACTTATAAGAGTGGCTTATCATAAATATAAATTGATTATTTTGTCTCTAGAAAAACAATAGATCGTGTTGTAAAGATTGCATGGTAATTTCAGGAAAAAGCTTTACCACCCAACATCGAATTTTAGTTATGGATTTAAAGGTAAAAAAGTGGTCAAAGAAGAAAAGAGTGCATGAAGCTATTCAAACTAAATGGTGGAGCCTCAAAAGCGAGAAAAAATGTATATTTAAACATAAAATCCTTCAAAGAGATACTTGAAATTATATTGGTACACTTTGTAATACGTGGAACAATATGACTATATATGTTAGGAAAGTGGCAAAAGATGTATTAGGTGAATCTAAGGGAGGTGTACCAACACAAAAAGAAGCTTGGTGGTGGAGTGAAATGGTGCAAAATAAAATCAAGGTAAAGAGGACATGTTACAAATTACATTATACTAAGAAAACTAGTGAAACTTTAGAAACTTATAAGAAAGCAAACAAAGAAGCAAAAAAGGGCGTTAGTGAAGCAAAAGCTAAAATTTGAGAGGATTTATATAAAAAACTCGACTCAAAAGAGGGTGAAAGAGATATTTTTAGGATATCTAAGGTTAGAGATAAGAAAACTAAAGATCTTAATTTTGTTAGATACATTAAAGATGATAATGAGAAAATTCTAGTGGCAAATGATATAAAAATAGACGAAAAAAACTATTTTTATAAGTTTTTTAATGAAAATAAAGATGTTAGTTTTAGTTTAGGAGAGTTAGCTAAATCAGAAAAGTATATAAACCGCAATTTCTATCGACGTATTCAAAAGAATGAAATCAAAGAGGCTCTTAAACATATGAAAGGTGGTAAATCTAGAGGAATGAACAATATTCCTATACAAGTTTGGAAAATCCTAGGAGAGACAGGAATCACTTGGCTCACAAAACTATTTAATGAAATATGGAGAAACCAAAAGAAACTCCGCCCATGTAAGAGATCACCCTTGCATTGTCGGTCCCAAGCCCGGATAAAGGAGGAGGGTTGTGTTAGGCTTCCGACAGCCAGCGTAAAACTTTGTCGGATTTTTACAACATGGATTACAAAAATTTTGAGCATTACTTTGGGGCGTCCCCGCCTAGCGACGTGCTGCAAAGCCCGAATGCAGTAAGAAGTAAGCAAGGGCCACTACATTTTCGCCCGAATGTAGTGAATCAATTGCAGAGAGGATTCTCACATCATGGACGGGTGTGGGTAAAGAAGTTAGTCCCGCTACATTGCCGTCCGAATGTAGTGAAAAATTTTCAGAGAGGGTCTCCGCATTTTAATTATGGACGGATGCGGGGGGTAAGGAAGCTAGTTCTAGATAATAAGATTCGTATTGGTTCTTGGAATATCGGAACATTATCGGGTAAGCTAATGGAGGTGGTAGATACTATGATTCGGAGAAAGATTCATATTCTATGTTTACAAGAGACAAAATGGGTTGGAGAAAAAGCAAAGGAGATAGAGGATACAAGTTTTAAATTATGGTACTCACATACAGAAAAGGCTCGAAACGGAGTTGGTATTATCACAAATAAAGATTTAAAAGAGAGTGTAGTAGACATATAACGATATGGTGACCGAATCATGACGTTGAAATTAGTGTTAGGAGCATAGGTTTTGAATATAGTTTGTGCTTACGCACCCCAAGTAGGACTAGAAGATAGTATAAAGACAGTTTTTTGGGAAGAGTTAGATCAGGTGTTTCAAAAGATTCCACAAACGGAGATGATTTGTTTAGGAGGAGATTTAAATGGACATGTCGGTAAAGAGGCATTAGGATATCAAGGGATTCATGGAAACTTTGGTTTTGGGGATATAAATGAGGAAGGTAGGGAGATTTTAAATTTTGCTATGGCATTTGATCTCTTTATAGTCAATACAATCTTCAAAAAACGAGATGAACATTTAATTACTTATAAGAGTGGCTTATCACAAACACAAATTATTTACTTTATTTGTAGAAAAAAAGATAGAGCGTGTTGTAAAGATTATAAGGTAATTCTAGGAGAAAGCTTAACCACCCAACATCGACTTTTAATTATGGATTTAAAAATATAAAAATGGACAAAGAAGAAAAGAGTGCATCGAGCTATTCGGACTAAATGGTGGAACCTCAAAAGCGAGAAAAAAGATATATTTAAACAGAAAGTCCTTCAAGGAGATGTTTGGAATTATATGGGCACACCCTGTGATATGTGGAAGAATATGGCTATACATATTAGGAAAGTGGCGAAAGATGTGTTAGGGGTATCTAAGGGAGGTGTATCGACACAAAAAGAAGCTTGGTGGTGGAGTGAAGTAGTACAAAATAAAATCAAGGCAAAGAGGGCATGTTACAAATTACATTATGCTAAGAAAATTAGTGAAACTTTAGAAGCTTATAAGAAAGCAAAGAAGGAAGCGAAAAAGGCCGTTAGTGAAGCAAAAGCTAAGATTTGGGATGACTTATATAAAAACTCAACTCAAAAGACGGTGAAAGAGATATTTTTAGGATAGCTAGGGCTAGAGATAAGAAAACTAAAGATCTTAATTATGTTAGATGCGTAAAAGACGAGGATGAAAAAATTCTAGTGGCAAATGATGATATAAGAAATAGATGGAAAAACTATTTTTATAATCTTTTGAACGAAAATAAAGATGTTAGTATTAGTTTAGGAGATTTAGCCAACTCAGAAAAGTATATAAACAACAATTTCTACCCACGAATTCAAAAGAATGAAGTCAAAGAGGCTCTTAAACATATGAAGAGTGGTAAATCGGTAGGACCAGATAATATTCCTATAGAAGTTTGGAAAATATTAGGAGAAATAGGAATCACTTGGCTCACAAGACTATTTAATGAAATATGGAAAAACCAAAAGATGCCCGAGGAATGGAGAGCAAGTACACTTATACCCGTATATAAGAACAAGGGAGACATTCAAAATTGTGCGAATTATCAAGGTATCAAGTTAATGAGTCATACTATGAAATTATGGGAAAGAATTATCGAACGTAGGTTAAGACAAGTATCAAGTACAACAGAGAACCAATTTGGATTTATGTTAGGTAGATCTACTATTGAAGCGATTCACCTTTTGAGACGTCTTATGGAACATTTTAGAGCAAAAAAGAAAGACCTTCACATAATATTTATTGATCTAGAAAAAGCTTATGATAGGGTACCGAGGGAGGTTCTTTGGAGAACTGTGGAAAAAAGAGGTATCCCATTGACATATATTAACCTTATAAGAGACATGTATGATGGTGCAAAAACATGTGTGAGGACTCATGAAGGAACGACAGACTTCTTTGAAGTTAATATTGGGTTACATCAAGGATCAACTTTAAGTCCATACTTATTTATAATGGTGATGGATGAGTTAACAAAACATATTCAAGATGAAGTACCTTGGTGTATGTTATTTGCAGATGACATTTTATTAGTGGAGGAGTCTAAGAAAAAAGTTAATAGAAAATTGGAACTATGGAGAGAAACATTAAAAAGCAAAGGCCTTTGACTTAGTAGAACAAAGACAGAATATATGGAATGTAAGTTTGATCATTTGGCTACTTCAGAGGACATAGAAATTAAAATTGGCACACATTGCATTCCCAAAAGGAAAGTTTTAAATACCTAGGGTCAATTTTTCAAAGTGATGGAAGAATTGATGGAGATGTTACACATAGAATTAATGCTGGTTGGTTAAAATGGAGAGGTGCATAAGGTATTCTTTGTGATAAGAAGATACCATTAAAATTAAAAGGTAAATATTATAGAGCAGCAATTAGGCCTGCCATATTTTATGGTTCTGAGTGTTGGGAAGTTAATCATCAACATGTACAAAAGATGTCTGTTATAGAAATGAAGATGTTGAGATGGATGAGTGGTCATACAAGAAAAGACCGTATAGAGAATGAGGTTATTAGAAACAAATTAAGAGTGACACCAATAGAGGATAAAATGAGAGAACATCGTTTAAGATGGTTTGGACATATAGAAAGAAAATGAAAAGAAGAACCTATAAGAAGGTTAGAAAAACTAAATTTGGAAAGTATTAAAAGAGGTAGAGAATGACCACAAAAGTGTTGAAAAGAAACAATAAAGAATGATCTAGCTTATTGGGAGTTAACTGCTAAGATGGCACACGATAGGGAAAAGAATCCATGTAGCCGACCCCGTCTAGTATGGTAAAAGGCTTAGTTGTTGTTGTTGTTGTATGGAGAAACCAAAAGATGCCCAAGGAATGGAGTGCGAGTACACTTATACCCATATACAAGAACAAGGGAGATTTAGAATTGTGCAAATTATCGGGGTATCAAGTTAATGAACCATACTATGAAATTATGAGAAATAATTATCGAACGTAGGTTAAGCAAATATCGAGTACAATAAAGAGTCAATTTGGATTCATGTCAGACAGATCTACTAATGAAGTGATTCCCCTTTTGAGACATCTTATGGAACATTTTAGAGCAAAAAGAAAGACTTTAACGTGATATTTATTGATCTAGAAAAACTTATGATAGGGTACCAAGAGATGTTCTTTGGAGACATTTGGAAAAAAGATGTATCTTATTGACATATATAAACCTTATAAGTGACATGTACGATGTGTAAAAACATGTGTGCTACTCCATAAACGTGATTGATGAGTTAACAAAACGTATTTAAGATGAAGTACCTTTGTTTTTGTTATTTGGAGATGACATTGAGTTAGTGGAATAGTCTAAGGAAAAAAATAGAAAATTGGAATTATGGAATGAAAATTAGAAAGTGAAGGATTCTCACTTAGTATAAGAAAGAATAAAATATGTGGAATGTAAGTTTGATCATTTGGTTACTTAATAGGACATAAAAATTAAAATTGGCACACATTGCATCCCCAAAAGAAAATTTTTAAATACCTAGGGTTTAAATACCTAGGGTCAATTTTTCATAGTAATGGAAGAATTGATGGAGATGTTATGTAGAAAATTAATGTAGGTTGGTTAAAATGGAGAGGTGTGTTAGGTATTCTTTTTAACAAGAAGATACCATTAAAGTTAAAAGGTAAATATTGTAGAGCAACAATTAGACCTGTCATGTTTTATGATTCTCCGTGTTGGACAGTTAATCATCAACATATACAAAAGATGTCTGTGTTAGAAATTAAGATGTTGAGATGAATGAGTAGTTATATAATGAAAGACCGTATACATAATGAGGTTATTAGAAACAAATTGGGAGTGTCACCAATATAGAATAAAATGAGAGAATATCATTTAAGATGATTTGGACATAGAAAGACGATTAAAAGAAACACCTAGAAGAAGGTACAAAAAATTAGATTTTGAAAAGTATTAAGAGGTAGAGGATGACCACAAAAGTATTTGAAAAAAGAATAAAGAATGGTCTAGCTTATGTTGAAGTTAATTGTTAACATGACACATGATAGGGCTTTGTGGAAACAAAGAATCCATGTAGGTGATCTTGTCTAGATAGGAAAAGGCTTAGTTGTTATTGTTAGTTGCTTTATTACATTACAAAACCTGTACTTTTTTACAAGCTTATTTCCTTTGTACACCAGAGTGAAATATTTTCATGTCGAATTCACCCGATCAGAAGTCATTACGATGAGAGTGGTCAATCAACAATAAGAAAGACTTTTTACAAGTCAAGAATCATAAAATCTGGAAAACCCCCAAAGTTTTTAATTGAAGAATTGGGTAGAATGTAAAAGGAACAGGGTATGTCACAGATTAGGTGAAATCAACAAGGGTTCAAAAAAGGATTTGAAAGCAAAAGAATGACGTGAAAAATGGTTTAGAAAGAATCAATAGTGATTTTCATAACTTTAGATTCTCGAATTTTGTAAATAAACAAATCAACATTGATTCATACAATAGGCCCTACATCGTACGATATGGCACGATCCACTCGCATATCATATGATACGGCATGATAAATCATAAATTGCGATACATGTGCATGTATCATATCATATCCTCATACGATACACAATAAAATTGAATCATACAATACAATACAATTTTACAACATTGGTCACCACCATCACCATCCCTCTACCTTCTTCACAATTGGATCCTCGAATCTAATATCCACATCATCATCTCCAATTTTTGCTTCCGCCTCTATCATTCACGAGTTTTCATCCTCTAAATTGAGTGGAGGTTCCACCTTTTCAACACAATGATCAAAAATATCAATATTTTTACAGTTGAATGGGTCATATAATACCTTTATTGCCCTTCTTTCATCTCCTTGCGTTTATTTAAAAAGAAAACAAAAAAAACATTACAATTGTAAGATAACATTATATTTTCTTATTAATCATTATTAATAAGAACTTAAGAAGAAGAATTATGGAGTAATAGACATTTTTTAAATACTTAAATCAAATTACCTTTGTCTTAAGTTCATATTGTATGCTAAATAGACCAAATCACGAAGATGGGCATGCTTGAGTCTTATTATGTTCTTTGTTGAATGCATTAAAAAAAGCTTTAATTATGTGAAATAAAATACAATAATAAGAAACACTTAAAGTCCATCAATTCAGAATTAAATGATATAATTTCATAATTAAATGATATAATTGATAACTTATCAAGTATCAATAATAACAAATCATACCTTGCCGCATTTGAGAGTGGAATTGTATTGCAATTAGCCTTCTTGCTTAACTCTAAATGGATATTGCACCGAATATATGAATCTCGCATAAGATCAATTGTATTTAATATCTCATTTTGAACTTAAGTGAGGAGAAAATCTATTAGAGGGGTTCAGAAAATAAACAGCCACATGCAAATCATAATGCATTTATCGATTTCAGCGTGCATCAATACACTTCCAAACTATATATATACAAGGTATAATAGGTCTATCTTCATTTTCTACCATTCTCGTTACCTTAACCAAAGGTACAATCATCCTTAAAAGCTTATTGTAATTTTTTCAAAAGTTAGTATTTAAAAATCTAGTACAACAATCCCCTCCGATTTTCTTGACCAACTAGTAGAGCCCATTCATGAGATGCCAACATCTTTTTTAATATATTTGTATGTAGGACAAGATTTTATACAATAATAACAACAACAACAACAACTAAGCCTTTTCCCATACTAGACGGGGTCGGCTACATGGATTCTTTGTTTCCACAGATCCCTATCGTGTGCCATGTTAGCAGTTAACTCCCAATAAGCTAGATCATTCTTTATTGTTTCTTTCCAACACTTTTGTGGTCGTCCTCTACCTCTTTTAATACTTTCCAAATTTAGTTTTTCTAACCTTCTTACAGGTTCTTCTTTTGATCTTCTTTCTATATGTCCAAACCATCTTAAATGATGTTCTCTTATTTTATCCTCTATTTGTGCCACTCCTAATTTGTTTCTAATAACCTCATTATGTATACAATCTTTTCTTGTATGACCACTCATCCATCTCAACATCTTCATTTCTGTCACAGACATCTTTTGTACATGTTGATGATTAACTGCCCAACACTCAGAACCATAAAACATGGTAGGCCTAATTGCTGCTCTATAATATTTACCTTTTAATTTTAATGGTATCTTCTTATCACAAAGAATACCTGATGCTCCTCTCCATTTTAACCAACCAGCATTAATTCTATGTGTAACATCTCCATCAATTCTTCCATCACTTTGAAAAATTGACCCTAGGTATTTAAAACTTTCCTTTTGGGGAATGCAATGTGTGCCAATTTTAATTTCTATGTCCTCTGAAGTAGCCAAATGATCAAACTTACATTCCATATATTCTGTCTTTGTTGTACTAAGTCGGAGGCCTTTGTTTTCTAATGTTTCTCTCCATAGTTCCAATTTTATACAACAATAACATTAGTAACAAATCTTGTCGACGAAGACCTAATCAACTCCTTTCCATCGGTGTATATCTTTTGATGTAACACATAAGAGTGATTACAAAATAAACTTTGTAACATTTTTTCATGCATCAATCGTTCCCTTAATTTCATCTATTTCCTTTAAATCCTCATGCATTAAGTCTACGTAATGTGCAACACATGAGGTTCACACTAAAGATGAATGATTCGACTCAAGCATCATAATAGTTGCTCTTAAATTTGGAGTAGAACATTTGTAACACCCCCAAAAATAGGAAGTAAATGATTTGTTTTGTTAATATGGGGCAAGTCATATGATTTCGAAACTAATATTCCCTTAAAACAATAGACCAAAAAGTTTACGAATGATCTACGTTAACCATCTGTCCAATCATCAACCATAATAGAACAACTCGTAAGCTTTCATTAAATTCAAAACTCAATTCATGCACAATATAAACCCAATTTTGCAATAACTTACCCCTCAAAGCATGATATTTAGGGATTATATAACCTGATCCCACACTAGCAACAACAAGTGTCATACTTTGAAAGGAAAATGAATTTGTAATTTTCATAAAAAAATGCAGCGTACTTTATATTTACTTTTTGAATTACTTCCTTCGAAGCTATGAGTGATTTTATGCCTGGTTGAGTTCTAAGAGTCGTACGTGGAGGAAAAATGAATGCATTCCACTACTTCTACATTTTTTACTATCCCTTGTAGTATCGGGCGAGTATGAGCTCTTGCCGTGGAATAAAAACAACTCCACTATTATTATCCCATAACCTACACTCTTTCCTTTAGTTCGCCTTCTTACCTCCTCAGCCAACTCTTCTTTTTCTTTGGTTGTACCAACTCTAATATAATCTTGAGATTTTTCCACAAGATCAATAAAAATAATGATGGGAAAGAGTTTGAGAATAAATAATTGGAGTGAGATAGGGTTTGTGAGAAATGAATTTTGGAAATTCGGATCTTGCTTTTTTAGAAACAAATTAGGAGTGGCACCAATAAAGGATAAAATGAGAGAATATCATTTAAGATGGTTTGGACATATAAAAAGAAGATCAAAAGAAGAACCTATAAGAAGGTTAGAAAAACTAAATTCGAAAAGTATTAAAAGAGCTAGATGACGACCACAAAAGTGTTGGAAAGAAACAATAAAGAATGATCTAGCTTATTGTGAGTTAACTGCTAACATGGCACACAATAGGGATATGTGGAAACAAAGAATCCATGTAGTTGACCCCGTCTAGTATGGGAAAATGCTTAGTTGTTGTTGGATCTTGCTTTTTTATATTCATGAAAATCGATATTGTCTCATACGATATGGCATATATATAGTACGATATGACATGATAGATCACACAATGCGATACACATGCTTGTATTGTGTCGTATTTTTATATGATACACGATAAAATTGTATTGTATCATATGATAGATACGATTTTAATAACATTTCTCAAACTAAAAAAGTATACATAATGGTCTCAGTTTCAGAATATATAATTTCAACATCAAAATATAACACTTTTGGGTTTCATAACCAAGTTACCCATATAGATATTAGCCTAACTTGAACTATTCATTAAAAAAAGTTTGAAATACCCATAGTACTGGGGTATTTATACTAGTGTTTGTACTATATCATATCATAGTATTGTTGAGACGAGAATATCATATCATATCATAATTTTTTTAAATATTTTAAAAAATTTAAAAAATAAGAAAAATAAAAAAAAGTCAGTAAAAATCAAGAACTATTCAAAGTTTTCTAATTTGTGGTAACATTGCTGGATATGATTATAATTGGTAAGTTATTTAAGGAAATTGCTCGTTTCATTATTGAAAACTTTGAAAACAGTTTATTTTTATAAATCTTATTGTTATTCTTGAGATGTCACCTTTTAAAGTAAGATAGTTATGTTTGTGTGACTTACTATTGCTAGACGTGATCATAATTGGTAAGTTATTAAAGTAAATTGGTTTTTTCATTCTTGAGAACTTTGTTGCGTATTTTTAATGGCCCTTATTAGTGTTACCCGTATCGCATCGTGGGACTACATGATACGATACACTATAGTGTATTTATTATATTATCGAACTTATCATTCTTTATCATGCAATACCATGTATCGCATGCTACAAGGTATATCGCTCGTACCACATGATACAATACGAGTGATATGCCCTAAGCTTGTGCTTTATGAAAATCGTTTCTGAGAAAATATAGATAGTCGCTTTTAGAAGGTATCTAGATTCTGAAATAAAGAAATTAAACTGAAAATATGTCCTAAAAGGTAAATATAAGTTTATTAAACCTCAAAACAATATTGTAACAAAACACCATGAAATGAATACTTCCTAAGAATTCCCATACTCTTAAAATTTTCAGTTGTTCCTAGTGTAAATACCTAGGTTCTCACCTTCACCAAGGGCACATTTCATTTATCAAATAAATGGATACTTCAAAATAATGTTCTCTTCCAGTAACATCCCATAAGTGTCGACCAACATGACATAGGACCCGTACATGTCACGTGGTTGGTACTTTGAAACCGTTAAGAAACATAAAAACAACATAACCCATACAATCAAAGACGTTCAAATTCACAATTTACTACAAGTTTAAGATCGAACAAGGCAACGATATAACAAAAAGAAATTCAAAAGTGAAAAGAGTCTATAAACTCCTATCATCTAGCGGTGGAAGACAAAATCTTGCTTTAATGTCCCACGTGCTCAATGTCTTTGTTGGTTATACCTTTAAAACATTTAAAAAAACCCTGAGTACCACACTTTGCTCGTAGATGGATGTGATCTCTCCATAGATAATAATAAAGACATATACCATTTCAAATCAGGCCTTTAGAAAATATGTATCATCTAACAAAATAATACCATTACCAAACGTGCAAAACATTTAAAATAAAACCTCAGCACAACATTGTTCTCGTAGATGGATGTGATCTCTCCACGTATAATCATAGTAGAGACATGCACTATTTCAAATCAGGCAGTGAAAAAATATATATATCATGTAACAAAACATTACCATTACCAAACATACATGTATACTCAAACACTCATAAAATTGTAACTTACTTTTGATATTATAAACTCTATAGAGTAACAACCCACTGTCATGCAGTATGAGTTGTTTGCACCATACACTTGTTCAGCCGCGCGACCTTCGACAATACCCTCGTGTGTCGGGCCCAAGATCCCTGTGGCTGACAAGGTCCCACCAAGTCAACCCCCTCAGGTCCGCGGGACAAAAGTATTCATATACCCCACTAATAGAGTCATCCATTCAACCATATAATCACAACAATAACTCCAAAATCACATCCCATATCCGCAATAACATCTGTTGGGCCATCTCGCAGGATCCATATAACCACATCCACAAGTCAAATATATACAGTTATGTCAAAATAACATATCCATATCAAAATCGCACATTCAAATCAAGTATCAAATCCGTGATGAGTGGAAGCACTTTAGCAGACTATCAGAAAAGTAAATCTATAACAAAAAGGTAAATATAAGATGAGTGAAAGCACATATCATGTTGACATTCATTTGGCTACGGAGTCTAAAGTCACCATTTTCAGATTTATTAATTGTTAATTTTGCTCAAGATGTATTGCTTAAATGCTTTATACATTAAAGTTGAATAGTGATTGATAAATATTTATTCAATTTATGAATTGTATGAATTGTTTAGAATTATCATTATTTTTTTGTATTTTTATGATTTGTTTTGTTTTTTTAATTTTTTAGTATTAAAAAATGATACGGTACGATACATATCGTATTTTGGACCAAAACTATACACAATACAAGACCTTGTTATCCTTAGGAGGTCACTCTTTAAAGATGTTTCTCAAAAGAAAGCGGACCAGTTCAATTCATGTTCATTTCAAACAAGGAAGGATTTTAAAAAAACATAGGATACGGGCAATATAGCCCATATCATGTGATACATCGCACGATACATGCCAATGCATCGCTTATTGCGATACACTAAGGTATATCGTATCGTGATTTCCCTTGATACATATCACTGAATTATACATGTAACCAACAACAACTATGCTACATGGATTCTTTGTTTTCATATAACCCTATAATAATTTGTAGAATCCATGGTAAATAAGTCAGACAAAGTTTTATTCTGGCTCTCGAAAGCCTAACACAACCCTCCTCTATTCGGGCTTGGGACCGTTCATGTAAGGGTGATCCCTTACATGGGCAGAGTTATGTAACCAAATGGATCCAAAATCCAAATTTTTTGAAAACCTATACCCAAATACCAGTACGTGCACCAGTACCAGCTAAGTAGCTAGTATGAGTAATGTGCCATAAATGGAGTACCCATGTATCATAATGCAAGGTTCTCATATATGTCGTCTCTTTCTCGAGACTCTAGTCTTAATTTAGACCATCATCCTTGGAGAATGAGTCAGTAGACGAGCATTCTCATTTTGGTTAGGTATCCCATATATCTTGTTCTCCAGTGCAATTGATAATTTGATATAGTTTCCGTTTATGGCTCCAAAAAATATGGTCATCAAATTGGCTCATGACCTAATCAATTGTCAATCAACGAAAAGAGGTTATGCAAAATTATGGAAAGAGAGTCCGTGTTTTACACTCACTAGTGTGTCATGAACAGTTTTCCTGGAGATGGTTAGTATGGTGGAAGCAAGCAGTAGCTACACATGGAAACTAGAAAATGTATCTAAACTCAATTATCTCTGTAACAACTTAAGTCCTGTTCCATCCATTTCTGTTTGGTATTTTGAAGTACCTTACCTGACTTCGGTCTACAATACAATTGACGCTGATAAGTAAGACTTTCACCTTCGGTGTGTTTGATGGTGCAGCCACGCGAGGTTGTGGCTGTGCAATCCAAGGTTATTGAGGTGGAACGGAGTCACCTTAAATTCCTGTAAAAACAGCAAATGTTGGTTGCCCTCTGAGTTGCATTCGTTTCCAAGTGGGGACAAAGTGGCAGAGAATGTGGTGCACTTCGTGCAGAACCATGTTGTCAACACCAACTAAATGAGCTTCATGCTCCAGGGGTTTTATGCTCAGGTACTTCAAGTACTTGGACGCTAATGTCCCATGGATACTCCACTCTGAAGCCTTCCTCTATCGGTCAGGTCAGAAGGTTCATAAGGTTGGTTGTATCTAGCTACATGAGAGTGGGACATGGGAGAACCTAAAACTTGATATTTGGTGCTTGTCCGCTTCATCACTAAAGATGTTTGGTTCTATACATACCAATATGCAATGACTTAAGTATGCGAGTTACTTCTGCCTCCTAGAAGAAAATCTAGCTAATGGATGGAAACTCCTTTCCGTCTTTCTCATTTTTGAATCCATTATCACCAAAATTTCTTTTTCTCATAGAAGAGTAATAAGCTAGTTGTATGGATAGACAAGGATACAAGACATTAAAGTTATTAATGTATACATGGAAAAGTATGGCATATCCATCTTGTTTGTTGTCATTCTCTTTCATTGGAATTCTTCATGTTTTATATGCTTACTTAAAGATGGATACATGCATGTAGATTCTTGGATAAGCATTATGGTAAGTAGTGTTTGTGTGTGATCGGGCCTGGTAAATGGTATATTGTGATTCATGTACCCAGTGTTATTCGACGCGTATCATATCGTGTATCATTTTGGTTCATATGTATCGTAGTGTATCGTAATTTAATACTAAAAGTTAATAAAAATCTTAAAAAATCAGGAAAAATAGGAAAAAATTTGATAATTACAAAAATTCATATAATGCAAAGTTTAGTACATATTCATCATTCGTCATTCAATAATTGAAAAAGAATTACATATTTTGAAGTAAAAAATGAAATATATTTACATTTATATCTTATTATCAGGATCATCAACTAAATAATCTTCATATTCTCTTTACTGAAGATCTATGTTGCACGGGTACGTACCGATACCACATACAATGTACCAGTGCGTGTAGACGTGTATCGGTACGCGTACCCAATATGGGTACGTTAAGTACTCATATCGGGTACGTACTGGATTCGGGTCGACCCATACCTAATCCAAAAAAACAAGTATAAAAATGTTTTTAACCTAAGTCGTCTCCCTCTCTCTTCCCTCAGCCGTCTCTCTCTCTCTGCTCTACCCTATTCCCTGCATGACTGTGTCTCTCCCTCTATGTGATATGATCATTTTTTGCGTGGTTGTGTCTCTCTCTGCTCTACGATTCTACCCCATTTCCTATGTGGTTGTCTCTTTGCTCTACCATATTCCCAGGTACGATTTCTCCCCTTTTTTCTCTCATTTTTCGGCAAACGTTGGTGGTAGTGGCTAATTTTGGGCCAGGCCACGAAAGTGGAACCGGATAGAGGAGGGGGACCATGTCTAGCCGTTTCTACTAGTCATTTAAAGGTGATGTATCACATGGGGCAGAACAATCATATCATAGGAACCGCGGTGGTGCCTCGTGCATTGTTGCTTGTTGTCTCTCATTTCATGCTTCATTCACTATATGGAACATGTTTTATCAAGATTCATTCTTAATTGAGCCCGTCTTTGTGTGGGTAGACTAGTAAGTAGCAACTAACTATATGAAAATGGACTGTATGGCTTAATCTGATTGGATCCATTACAAATATTTCATGGTAAATCTAACTGTGTCGAATCAGGAACCAATTCTTATCCTAATTGAACATGTCTTTGTTTGGATGATCACGTAAAAGATTAACTAGACTGGCAAAGGAATTTGTATATGACTATAGAATAAATTCCTTATAAATAAGGTTCGTGCAATATATTTCCTTTATTTCTTTGATGGCAATTAGCAAGTCATGGAACATGCAATATTATTAGGGATATGAATCCATGGAGTTTATCAAGAATATGCCCATGAAATCTGATGTCATGGTTTGGCGAGCCATGCTTGGTGCTTATGTTGTCCATAATGACATAAAGCTTGGAAAAGTATCAACACAACACTATACTTGTATGTTCAGATTGCCATACTGCAATCAAGTTGATCTCAAAGGTTGTTGGTCGTGAAATTATTATTAGGGATATGAATCACTTTCACCATTTTAATAGTGGATTTTGCTCATGTGGTGATTATTGGTGATGAACACTAAATGTATTTACTAAGTCGTCTACTTTGCAACCATGCTCAAACCAAAACAAAGGTTGGATAATGAAGTTTCAGGTGAAGAGTCAATTTTGACATATTTGGTTCTTATTGCAGTTATTGTTATTTAAAAAAAATGTTTGTTCATGTGACTCGATTTATTCTTATAGAAATTATATTGGAAATTCAACCCGTTGGCATTTGCTTTAAGATCATCTTGTC